>CM022772.1:9297665-9555165 GCA_012411365.1 Ameiurus melas | reverse complement strand
CAATATAACATCATTATTATTTTAAATGGTTGAGTTATGATTAACGATTTAGAAAGAATCCCAAAACGTTTTCAGTTGTAGGTTCAATGGTCAAATGCTCTTTTCAAAGTCATTCTGCTTTCATGACTGCTTTTATTTTTCCTCATCATTTCAGGAACAAGCCATAAAACATAAACTAAATGACCTGTCTGTGTCATTCAGGAAACTGTGGCTACATCACAGCACTGTCTAACAAAAGAGTCCTTATTCTAACTAATGATAGATGTAAAAAACTGAATGAGATTTTTTATTTGTTTTTAAAGAGTCAGTACAAACAACAGCATCGTATTTACTGTGATGAAGGGATGAATTGGCTGTTGGTTAATCTGCAAATTACTGAGTAATACATCTTAGTTATATGCACTAAATCAACACGCTCAGCTAAATGAATGTGGCAAACTTTAAGCTTTTATTCAGTAAACAATCCTGTG
Organism: Ameiurus melas; assembly: GCA_012411365.1. Lineage (NCBI taxonomy): Eukaryota > Metazoa > Chordata > Actinopteri > Siluriformes > Ictaluridae > Ameiurus > Ameiurus melas. Next base: position 9,554,695 of record CM022772.1, on the reverse strand, counting down.
AAACATGTTCATGCTTCTGATTGAACACTGGGCGTGTGGCTAGAATACACCATGGATGGATCACTAGGGAACCATACACACTCCATACACACTTCCTAGGGGCGATTTATCTTGCCTAAGCCTGTATTAAAGAGGTGGGAGGAAACTGGCGAACCCAGACAAAACCCACACAGATGTCGGGAGAACAAGCAGAGAAACTCAGCACAGACAGTAATCCAAGCTCAGGATCAAACCAAGGATCCTGGAGCTGTGAGAGATCAACACTACCCGTGTCATCATTGTGTCAATTTCAATTAAGTCATCCAGAATAAGTTACCCAACATACCTTTAGTTTCTCATAGCGCTCATGTAGCGCTGCCACCTGGTGGTCACGGTGGCGTCCCACCAGCTTGCAGAGGGAGCAGATGAGCTGCTCATCCGTGACACAGTACATGTTCACTTTCTCCTCCTCATGTTCAAGACACTGCAGACCTCTGAGGTGCGAGTCAGGCAAAGGTTCAATGAGGCGATGTCCAGTGAATGGTTTCTTGTTGGGGTGGGTGGCGCGCAGGCACTCCTCGCAGTAAGACACCTCACATGTTACGCAGGTCTTCACAGCACACTGTGGTGGTTCCTGCTCACAAAACTGGCACTGCACCAGCTCAGTGGGTGAGGAGGGTGCAGTGGCAGTCGTCATGGCACCTAGAGGGCTGTCACCTGGTGAACTGTGCCCGCTGGAGGACAGAAGAAGAGTGGCGGAAGTGGAAGCCCTTTGGACACGATCGATGATATTTTGCAGGGTGACGTTGCGCTTGAGTGCATCCAGGCCACGCTGTGGGCTCAGTGAGATGGCATAACGGCACGTGGGGCACTGGAAGGCGCAGATGGCGTCGACTGGCTCACCTGAGGTGCAATGCGAGACCAGGATGCGGCGAGCACAGTTGAAACACAGACTGTGGGCACAGGGCAGCAGCAGGGGGTCCTCAAACAGCTCCAGGCAGATCGGGCACGTCAGCTCCGACTCCAGGCTTTCCATCCTTTTTAGGTGGAGCAAAGAGGGAATGGCATTAGCAAAATCCGGGAGAGCCAAGCAGCTTTCTGGGAAAGATGACATATGGAGAGGATTTAGTTGACAGAGTTCAGTTATCTGGCTTTCACACCATGCGTTTTTAAAAAGTCCAGCGTACTAGTATAATATAATTCTCGGTGATTTATTTTGGTTTTAAACAGATTAACCTATAGATTCATTGCGTGAGCAAAAGAAAAAAATTTAATGATCCTATCTCTGCTTAATAAATATGCCCAAAATTGACATACTGACATAAAAGATGCATATTTTCATTCTACTGAACATTTATAATGAATTAATGATTTAAAAAAAAAACTAATTTAACAACACATTATAAGAGCTATTACCCAAAGAGAAATCCATCGACATAACCGTTGATATGTCAGCCACGTCCTAAACAAGCCAATACATTGGTCTTAATTAGCCATGACAGTTCCTCTCTCATCAGTGCAACACTCCTTGTGTGAAACATCCACATCTAATACAACCCCCCTCCATCCCCCATCCCGCACCAACCATGTACACATCAGGCCAGATGCTTGAGCGCTTCAGAAACCATTACCCATGCCATTGATATTTAAATGTGTCATAAAAATGTTTCAACAATCTACTCACACTCACCAGAACAGATAAATTACATTATGACCCTCACACATTGAAATTCATGCTGTGTGGATCAGTTGCTCGTATTTTAAACTTTGAAATAAAATAGGGGCGGTTGTGCCTGTTGAAAATACATGGAGCATTTAGCTATTGTGTATTCAGACAGAGTCACTTGTTTAGAGTGTTTTTCGAGGCTACATCTCAGATGAGTGATCCTGGCCTTCAACACCCACCCGCTGTGTCTAATTAAAATAAAATAAAAAACAACAACGAACGATCTTGATTACCCTCAGGCTCCGTTAATGGCCTTTAAATATGTATATTATATTGAAGTTCAATTGAACCCCAGTATAAATCAATAACAAAGCCAAAAGAAGTGATAGGTCACCTCAATCTGATGGCACCTCGAAGAAATCATTTACTCTTTCTGCCCACAGTGCACACACATTTGCAGAGACTCTTAAAAACACACATACAGTTCACATTTTATCAGTACCCACCAATGGATTTCTCCCGAGACCAGACAGCAGCGACATCTCTCCTGATGATCAAGCCCAGCGACCCAAATCGAGAAAGTGGCAAGAGGCTCAACACACAGAGCCTCATGTAGACAGCTTTGGCGAAAGCAGCCTAACAGCTTGTATCGTTTCAGCCCTACGCAGCACATACACATGCGCACACACTGACTTCCATTCTAATTGGCTTAGTCCTGGGATGGTAGTTGTGTCTAATGTCTGTTTCGGCCTGTCTCTTGTTTCACCTCCGAACAGGAAAAATAAGCTTTATCCCGACAATTCCAGGAAAGTCAGTTTCCTCCACCCTGTGGCTTGGGCAGCCAGAGGTGTGTGCGTGGTGGGGGTAGTAGGGAACAGAGGAACTGACAAAGTCACAGATATGTGAAGAACTGGAAGTGCATTCCAGCATAGAGAATAGTTCATTTAAACACACAACATACTGATGGAAATCTGTTTCAAAGGTGTAGAACGAGGATGAAAGAGTTGCCCTCTCATTGCCCATTGTGTGTGAATGAGGGATTAAATCATAGAGGAAAAAACAACAGGAGTTCAGGCTGGCATGTGTACACACACACACACACACACACACATACATAACTCGTAAAATAACACATGAAAATGTGTGTGGATTTCCTATTGTATTTAGCAGTTTTGTAGTGATTCGGTTAAATGGGAATTTAACAATAGTGTGGAACAATTCGGCCACAGGTGGCAGAGGAAGGAGCTCATAAACACATACTGACATACTGAGGTTTGATTGGGAAGTGAAATTAATGGGAATGGCATGTAGAGTGAAAAATGTCAGTCAACAGGTTTTGATTGCACTTTTGAAGTAATCATTTTAAACTACTACAGTTTACATTTAAACGTGACTGTAGCGTTCAGCACATTTTGCTTCCTCGTGAATAGAAACCGACTGGAGAGTAGAATACATTCAGTGACATTTTAATCAAACATTACATTACATCATGGAAATCAAGAATCCAGTATCTCAAAATATTAGAATAAAGAATTTCTAATACAGAAATGTCGACCTGAGAAGAGCTCTAATTAGCAAATTAACTCAAAACACTTGCAAAGGTTTCCTGAGCCTTTCATCTCTCAGTCTGGTTCAGTACACAATCACAATCACGGGGAAGATGAAAGTAAATGTTGCATTTCATTTGGAAATCAAGGTCCCAGAGTCTGGAGGAAGAGTGGAGAGGAACAGAATCCAAGCTGCTTGAAGTCCAGTGTGAAGTTTCCACAGTCAGTGATGATTTGGGTTGCCATGTCATCTGCTGGTGTCGGTCCACTGTGTTTTCTCGAGTCGAGAGTCGATGCAGCGTCTACCAGGAGATTTTAGAGAACTTTATGCTTCCATCTGCTGACGAGCTTTATGGAGATGCTGGTTTCCTTTTCCAGCAGGACTTGGCACCTGCCCACAGTGCCAAAACTTCTAGTAACTGGTTTACTGACCGTGGTGTTACTGTGCTTGATTGTCCAGCCGACTCGCCTGACCCGAACCCCATAGAGAATCTATGAGAGACACCAGACCCGACAATACAGACGAGCTGAAGGTCGCTATCAAAGCAACCTGGGCTTCCAGAACAAACACCTCAGCAGTGCCACAGGCTGATCGTCTCCACGCCACGCCGCACCGATGCAGTAATTCATGCAAAAGGATTAAAACCACGACCGAGTATTGAGTGCACAAATTAATATACTTTTCAGAAGGACGACATTTCTGTACTATAAATTCTTTATTCGAATATTTTGAGATACTGGATTTTTGATTTCATTTCCGTGAGCTGTAAGCTGTAGTCATCAAGATTAAAACAAAGAAGGCTTGAAATGTTTCACTTCATGTGTAATGAATCTACAATATATGAAAGTTCCACTTTTTGAATGAAATAATGGGAACAAATGAACTTTTCCATGATATTCTTTTTTTTTAACATGCACCTGTATATAGGATAAATCCAGTCACATTTCTCTAAAGCAGGTTTTCTAAAGCAGCCATCAGAAGCCTTGCTTTTGACCCTTTTCTTTGTGATCACCTGAATGCCATGCAACCTATTCTGCCTGCTCGTTCACATGTGGTATAACCATAGGACATAGGAGGCTCTAACCACTATGTGGAGCTCAGCCAGTTATCCCTCTAAAGAGGATGATATATAACCGTGGAGCAAATCCTGCACTTAATATTTAGATGGATTTAGAAAGCATGCCCTTAATACCAGGGTGGAAATTCGTTCTCGGTTATTCAGCCTCCGAATGACACTTTGTTTCAGTGGCATGGAAAAAATTTATGATTAAAAATATTGAAAATTATACGTAATATCCATGTTTCGTTTATAATTGCCAGTCTGCCAAGCTCTGTGGAACTAAAAGGCCCGATAAACACATTTCATACCTGGTCATTGCCTCTAACTTAAAACATCCTAAAAGCAGCTCAGTGGCTTTTTGTTCAAGAGTATGTGTAAGGGAATTTCAATAATGATTTGTATAAACCATTTGATCCCTTTGTCTCTCCATGCTTTGTACATTAACTGACCCTTTTTGTGGTCCTCTTGCTTTATTTGGCAACAGTATTTTTATTCTTGTTTCCTTTTCAAAATCTTCGAGTCTCGCCCATTCTTAGTGAAACGTGTCTTGTGCATCATATTCTCTGGTTTTCACCGTATCCTGCCTTTTCATTTGCTTTATGCTGTATTTTCCATGTAACTCCGCTCGTGTTTTGACCCCTTCACTATACTCAGACAATTAAACACACAGCAAAATCCACTCGTTTTTTTTATCCTTGCTTCCTGCTCATAGCAGAGTTGGAAAACTGCTTGAAGACTTTTGAAGGACTGCGTCCACATGACTGCTGACTACAGAAACTAAACAAAAAGCATAGCTTGTAGCAGTCACAGCAGGACAAAATGCAGTCCTTTATTGTCTGTATGTCTTCCATACGCTTTATGAATTTCATTTAGTAAGTTTAAAAAAAAAAAAAAAGGAAGCTATTACACTGTTGGAAAGATCAAGGAGTGACCACCAGGTGGAGACATTGAGGCATTTAGTATGTCATAATATTTGCACGTAATCAATAAACATGAACTACTGTTTTCCAATGCATTTGCTCCTTATTTGTTTACATTCAGTGAGAATTATGAATGCATCTATTAAGGTCAGGAATAAATAATGTAGAGAGCTGTGTGTTATGGAAAGAAGGAGAATTGTCTATCTGATGGCACGCTACAGAAAGCAGTGTGCAAAGTAGGTCAATGGGATTGACCTGTCTTACACTATCAGTGTGTACATATACATGGAGTTTTACTTCCAAATGAAGCCAGGCTGTATATGAAACAGGAACAAACAGTCATCAACGGTTGATGAATGCGTATGCAACACAGCAGAATCTGGAAGGGTTAAACATGGTGAATAGGGTAGTTATGGTGTCATGGTTTCATGGTTAGTCATAGTGTATGATCGGCTGTTTACCTTATCGCTGACTTAAAAAAAATACTGATTAAAATGCATTTACATCTATTACCATCTATTTTTTTTACTTGAGGGTTTGAATCCCACCTCTACCTTGTGTGCACAGAGTTTGCATGGTCTCCCAATGCTTCACTGGTTTCCTCCGGGTACTCTGGTTTCCTCCCCCAGTCCAAAGACATACATCGTAAGTTGATTGGCATTTCCAAATTGTCTCTAGTGTATGTGTGATCATGCCCTGCAACGTATTGGCAACACATCTAGGTTGTCCCCCACCTTGTGCCCCGAGTCCCCTGGGATAGTCTCCCTGCGACCTGGAATAGGATAACCAGTACGGAAAATGGATGGTAGTGCCTTTCAGAGTACTTCGACTTAAGTACTTTAATCAAAAACGAAATCGAAATATATCAATGCTGACCAGACATATTAAAAATATCAGGCCAACAATGTGTCGACACTACAAATCAGTTTTGTCAGTAATTTAACGCTTGTCCATTTCAACATCTACTCCTGGAATCTCCCTCATACTGTAAGTCCATTCTTGTAATTGCCATTAGGTTTTAGGATTGCATCTTTGAACGCCTCTTCATGTTCACAATCACATCATTTGCACTGTCAACATATACAACAGCTGCTCATGCTGTTCTGCATTATGGTGTACTGTAGCTATTAACGTCCCGTATATTTGTTCTATTATGCTGCCATTTTACTGGACTGTTTTGACAGGCAGACACCTCTCTTCTGCATCCCTCGCAGACTGATGTGTCTGTGACTAATCACAAACCCTTTCATGCTGGAATCAGCTCTAACTGAAAATGTCTGTCACAACTAATGAGATTGGCTGTTGATTTGAGGATGTGTACAAGGCAAGCCAGATTTGAAGGAAAAAAAAAGAAGAAGAAAAAAAAAGATGCCTTAATCTGTCACATCTAGCCGATACAACATCTGCCATGGCTCGCTAACCTGCATTTTGTGACCTAAATATCAAATCAGGATAAATTAGCCAAGGAATTAACACACATTTAGAGGCAGGGTGTGTTGTGTATGTAGAATTGGAGGAAGAGGGCACGGTGTGGAAAGCAGATGTGTCACTAAGTACACTAACAAGAACTATACAGTACTTATTTAATGAAAGACGGCAAACTACTTATACTTGTTTGAATCAAAATATGAAACTGAACTATAACAGTATTACATAAAACTCTGTATCATTTCATTGTTCTCCAGTAATATTGGCACCCTTGGCAAATTTTAGCAATTAATTTGAGCAAATAATTGTCTTTATTGTTTAACCTTTTGATTTTTTGTAAAAAATAAAAAATAATAATAATTAAAAAAAAATAAATAATAATAAATAAATAAATAATAAATAATTGGATATCAAACAATTGCAAACAACAAAGGTTTATTAAAAAAAAAAATCTTTGTTAAATATAGGTGTGCAAAAATTATTGGCACCATTTTAGTCAATACTTTGTGCTAACTCCCTTTGCCAAGATAACAGCTCTGAGTCTTCGCCTATAATGCCTGATGAGGTTGGAGAATTCATTTTGAGGGATCTGAGACTGTTCCCCCATACAGAATCTCTCCAGATCCTTCACATTTCAAGGTCCATGCTGGTGGATTCTCCTCTTCAGTTTACCGCACAGGTTTTCTATGGGTTTCAGGTCAGGGGACTGGGATGGTCATGGCAGGACCTTGATTTTGTGGTCAGTAAACCATTTTTGTGTTGATTTTGATGTATGTTTTGGATCATTTTCCTGCTGGAAGATCCAACCACGGCCCAGGTTTTCATTTCTATCAAATATTTGTTGATATTTGAGTCCATGATGTTATGTGTACATCAAAATTTCCAGGTCCTCTGGCAGAAAAACAGTCCAAAACAATAAAGAGCCACCACCATATATAACCGTGGACATGAGGTACTTTTCCATATGGCTACTTCTCTGTGTGCACTAAAACCACCTCTGATGTTTATTGTCAAAAAAGCTCTATTTTGGTTTCATCTGACCATAGAACCCGATCCCATTTGAAATTCCAGTCGTGTCTGGCAAACTGAAGACTCTTGAGTTTGTTTTTGGATGAGAGTAGAGGTTTTTTTCTTGAAACCCTTCCAACACTAACTTCTGCTATTCTCCAGCTGTGATCCTTGGAGATTTTTGGCCAGTCAAATCATCCTCTAAAAATGCGTTGAGACAATATAGATACGTGTCCAATTTTAGGTTTATTCATAACATTTCCAGTTGACTGGAACTTCTTAATGATTTCCCTGATGGTGGAAATGGGCATTTTCAATGCTTGTGCTATTTTCTTATAGACATTTTTTTTCCATTTTGTGAAGCTCAACAACCTTTTTCCGCACATTACAGCTATATTCCTTGGTCTTACCCATTGTGAATTGAATGACTGAGGGAATTTGGCATATGTGTTACCTCATAGTTATACCTAAACAGGAAGTCTTGGTTGAACAATTTCCTGTAACTAGTCACCCAGATGTATTAAAAAATAAATAAATAGTGAAAAGTGATTAGTGATATACAATTCCAAAACCCAAAAGATTAGTGATAGCCACTGTCCAGTCTGTTTACCCACTTCAATAATTATCGTTGACCCTCACACAAAATTGTATTTTTGTGAATCTTTTGAACAAAAGACCAAAATCTTAAACAATAAAGACTATTTTTTTACAGCCTTCTTTGCTCATATTTACCAAGGGTGCCAATACTAGTGGAGGGCACTGTATATAAACCTAATAATGAGTCATTTAGCACAGGATTATATACTGTCCTACAAAAGTATAATAAGAACAAATAAAAGATCAAATCGACACCCCTTAGTACCCTTGTACCTCTGGAAAAACTCCTAAATGTTCTGTGTAGATCCTAAAAGAGTAAAATGGCTTCGATATATTTTTTAATATCCTGTTAAACCATCAGATATTTCCAGTCATAAGGCATTTGTGAAAGTGATCCCTTTGCATCTCTTTGTCTTAACTCAAAAGTTAACCCACTTCTAAAAAGCTCATAATTAAATCAACCCCAAGGGGACTACCATTGCAGCTGTCATCAACAATCCTAGCATCTTCATCAGGAGCTGGTACAGCACAAAGCAACCTGGTTGAACCTGATTACACTCATAATAATGTCTGCTACACGTTGAGGTAATAGGGTGGCTAGTATTCTTAGTGACTCTAGCCTCATGAAGAATTGTTTTTTTGCCCGTTTCAGTGTTAAAGAACTATTTTCTAAGTGCCATAATGTGTGCAAGGAGGGTGGATGTGTCCCAAATTGCTTGCTCCTTTGTGGGGGCACACAGGAGCCATCTGTCCTGGTACAGCAGAATCCAGAAGCTTCAGGCCATCAGGGGAGACAAGGCTGCTTGGATTCATCTCTGAAATATCTGTCTTGCTATAGAGAACCTAAAGGGTAAAACTTTGAACTGGAATGTCTGCCATTGGAAGACAAATTTTATAAAGAATTTCTGGTCTAGGGCAGTGGTTCTCAAACCTGGGGCCGTGGTCCCCTGGGCCAGATGGCACCAGGGGGACCAGACAGAATTTCTAGAACATTAGTTTGTAAGGAATGTATTTTACCTGTATGTCAGGACTGTCAACCTTTGAACTATGATGTATGTCAAAATTAGAAATATTAATCAATTAAATCAAATCAATTATACACAGCACACTAAAACACACACTAAACAGAGACATCCGTTGATATACTAGTGTAGAAGACTAATTAAAACAAGTTTTAAATTGAGGACATAGTCTCTTAGCTGGGAAAGATAATAAAGATGAGCCTAGCATGAACAAAAATAAATTGCAAAAATTTGACGACTCTAGGGGGCCACAAGGGGCTACACAAGGAGGTCCTCATGCTGAGAAAGTCTGAGCTCCACTGGTCAAGGGTGATCAGGACATAAAAATAGCCATTGTGAAGGTCCTGTTGTTGCATAACAGGAATAACATCTGATAACATTAGCTCTCAATCCTAAGTCATAGTAAATTTCATTGTGACCGGAGTCTTTCAAGAGTGACAGCTATGCCTAGTTTCACGCGACAGCCAAAAATGGATGTGACTCACAATGCTTTCTGGGATTCTTGTTATATTTATAAGTTGATGCCAGACATGACTGTTTTCAGCTAGTGAGCTGCTTAGGCTGCCATGTTTGCATAAGATTCAACTCCTAATCAGGGTCTATATCTGACAGCCAAGCAGCCACCGAGACTATTGGCATCACCATGCAGTCGGAGCAGAAGATGTTCAATCCAGTTCAATCCTCAGACAGTAATCATCTAGCCCATCTTCAGCTTCCAGAGGATTCAGATACTGGCTACATGTTTGGGAAACCACTCAACCTGCTAGTATTATATATCCACAGGCCCAGATAGTTTGAACAGTAGAGGATGTGGAATACGTTGAGCAGATAACACAGAGGGAAATCTCGGCCCAAGTCTCAGTACTGCGAGTTAGTGGAATCTTGGAAGGTTCACTTGTCAGAGTGCATGGTCTGGTGAGGGAGAACCACTCAGTCATGCTAGCATTACATAGTCACAGGGCCACTTTATAGTTGGCTAAATGACAGGGGAAATGTTGCCCAGGAGGATCCAACAACAGGAAGAATTATTGGTGAATTTTGCTTCCGAGCAAAAATGCAGAGCAAGTTTGTAGCAATAACAGCATTGTATGATAAGATTGCCATTTAGCAAATTATATAATCAATTTGAAGAGAATATGACAAGCATAATAAAATACCATTTAAATAAGTTGAAAAGTAAACTAAACACAAACCAGAATTGTAGCTACAAAAACTAGATAACATACTGCAAAAGCAACCACATGGAACACATTATATAGCTAAAATCATACACAGTACGCATCCAACCTAGCAATCAATCATACACGGATATCTTCAGCCAGCCGTGACTTACCTCAAATTCAAATTTGCCTCAAGTAGACATTAGGTCTACAACACATAGTGACTGTTCAATGTTCACTGACAAGTTCTGCATGCTACTGGCATCACAGTGTGCTTTAAATTTATCAAGAAAACGAATAACCAAATGTAGAACCATTAAATATTTATCAGGGGACAGCGAAAGTTTTTACAATAATTAATTACAATAGGCTACAGCTCAATAAAATCACGGGACAGTGGGCCAGTGAACAAACTGTGTCCCTTTTCTAGTTATTCATGAGTATCATTACCATAAATACTGCAGAGATTACCTTGAGCTGCCAAGTGCGTAGCTCCATATGGTGTACATGTGGTCCGACGTGTACGAGACGAGAAGAAGAAAGCAAATTATGTCTTTATGATAGTGGTCTTTATTGTGAAATCTATGGCATATATCAGTCTGTGATTTTGGTTGAAGGTCTTGGAATGTGTGTGCAAGCAGCCAAGAAGGTATCAAGGTTAATATCACCACTTGTGTGTTTGGGCTTATGTGGTGTGTTTGTCTACGTGCAGGTGTACTGTATTATTTAGATACATGCTTGCTAACAGTATGTTGTGACAGTAGGAATATAAAGGTTAATAAAAACATGTCTCAGAGCATCTGTTTACACATACAAAGGTCAATGATAATGTGCAACACACCATTAGGATGAAGAATGAAGTCACCCAATACATGTCCGTTATAGTATACACCAGCATTCAACATTTCATTCAAACCTGCTAATAACTCCAGCTAATCAAACAGCACAATATGCGCTGACTATATTACAGGCCTGGCGTATTTAAAACATGTTTGCTTGTGTCTTTTTTTGAATGCAATTACTCTGGTGGATTTTACATACACAATCTGGAATTGCTACATGGCTTCATAAATATGTCAATATTTCAAATTTGTACAATGTCCAATTTTCACGCAAAAGACCGCTACGGTTTAAGGCATCAAGCAGTCTTTCTTGTTTTCCACACACAGTGGCACAAGCTGTGTGATCATGCGTGGGTGTGTCAGGCGTGTGCTGTTTAACCCAAAAATATAATATTCATTTCATACGACATCAAATAAAACTACAGCTACCATTATGACCTGAGCTGTAATCACGAAATTACACACTTCCTGTCTTGTCTTGCTTTTTTACCACATTGAGGGCACCTGTTATTACCTGCCATAACCTGAACGGTAACAAGCAGACAACATCTGTAGAGCCAGAAATATCCTTCGACATGTCTAAACAAACATGAAACGTATTAAAAATCTGCAATAATGGATATATCACCAGATGAATCACAGTGGTCATTCTGTTCAGACTGGTCCAGCGTAATCAAATTGAGAAATCTAAGAGACAATGCAACACTAATCTCAGATCTATAGAAAAGGGAATTCCTTGCTATTACTATAATGTGTGATGATTATACCTAGAGTTATACCTATGATGTGGTGCTTTTATCATTGCACTCTTAGAAAAAAAAAAAGGGATCCTCAAGGGATCCTCACATCCCTTCTAAAATGGGCCCTTTCTGAAAGAGAAATCATGTTTTGTAAGGATACCGCAGAGGGACAAAGCAAAGAACGTAAAAGAGAGCTAGTACAAATGAATATACAATTACTGTAATTGTTGACTTTTTCCAAAAGGGTTAGATTTAGAAACATTAAAAAAAATATATATATATTTTAAAGGTTCTATACGGATCCCTGCTTAAAATGATTACAGTGATGGTCACAACCCTGACTGGCATTATGTGAAGATAAACAGCTATAGATGTTTTATGTTGTTTAGCGCTGCCCCCTTATATGCGAGCCATTGAAAGAATGTTGATGTAAAACGTGAGCGGGAAATGTGTCTACTCTTTCATGTACTAGATGCTTTCTTGTTTTGCTCCATTCAACTTTGAAAGTCATCTGGACAACAAATCCATTATTCAACACTGCATGTGTGTTAAAAAAAAAAAAAAAAAACTCTGTCACTTTAAAACTACATACCTTGTAATATATAAATAGTTCAGCATACCAGGCTTTGCCTCTTACTCAAGACAGCCTCTACATGTAGACCGTCAAGACTGCACTCTGAATACGTTGCAATCTGTTACATATCTATCAACTGTTCGTTCCTCTATATGCTCGCATACCTTAGTAACAGATACTTGCTTTACAGATTTCGATGTCGCGGCTTTGGCGCCGACATAAAATGTCAGGAATGGAAAGATTTATTATTGATATTCAGTACGAGTAATAAATCAGCCACGATGCTCAAAGAACCGAACGTTAATAAAGAGACACGTTTCATCAGAGCTTATAAAAGCTTTAGAGAAGATCACATGAGAGAGTGCATTCCAGCAAACTTGTCAGACATCCAAATTAAACCGCAAAATGAATGCTAAGAACGTATACCACTGACAAGGAGGTGTGTGAGATGCCATGCTTTCACGATCTTGAATGAAGTAATCGCTTTATCCATAACTCTAAACCATTTTACATCGGGCTTTCATTTCGATTATATTGTTTGCCTAAAATTAGGCAGGTTTATTCATGACCAAAAAAGGTCAAACATATTACGAGGTCTCAAACACTAATGTCCGTTAGTAGTTCTAAAACTATCCAGGTTGAAATTGACCCATAGGAACTGTAAGCCTCTGAAACATTTCCGAGTAAATCACCATTTGACACACAGCAGAGAAGACTTTCTACATTCTACACGACACCACACTGCCTGGGCGTGTCAGGACATCAGCCTTCAGGGTCGTACAAATCACCCCTGATGCCTTGTTCCTTCCAGCAATAGACACAGGATTAAGTTCCTCAACAGCCCGCATTTGCTTGACAGTCTGGGCAGGTCTTTTGGTGGATTAAATAAGACAAGGCACGTCTGCTAAACCCACCACTTGGCCCAAATGTTCATTTTTTCAAATGTATTTTATTATTATTTCTTATGATTTTTGCAATCTAAAGATCAGATTACTTAGCTAGTATAAGATTTCTAGTGTTATATGTGTTGTTTGGATGTCTTGAACTATAGATATTACACATAAAATGCATTCTCCTTCTCTAACGTCTAGTTCAAGCCATGTTGAGCTTCACATACGCGCACACACACACACACACACACACACACACACACACACCCTCTCACACACACACACACACACACACACACCCTCTCTCTCACACACACACACACACACACACACACACACACACAAACTGTTCATTGTTTTTATAGAGGGCTTTTACCAATTGGATACTTTTTTTTGACGGGAAAGGGGGGATGGGGGATTAGTTGCAGGGTTGGGGGTGGGGTTAGTTGAACACAAAATCTCTATACAAATGAAGTCATAATAAAAGCTGACTTCTAACTCCACCCACCCTAACAGTACCTGTCAATTTATGACAAATTGGTCCATTCAAATGTTTAAGAATTTCCAATCATGGAAGCATGCCAGGTTAGAAGATACCTCTTATCAAGAAGGGTACCTAGCCACTTTTCTATGAGAAATAATTTGCTGCGAATTGGGCGAGTTTACAGATGCCCTCTAGTGGCAGAAATGCAGTCCAGCACAAAGATGGTGCATCTGCCAATGAACCACTTATACACAAACAGGTGACTTATCAAAGACATATCAACACTTACGAATTCCTGAAACCAGTCAGACTCCTCTGTGCTGCTCTGTAACAGCTCTGCTTACACATAATGTCTACCTGAGAGCAGAGCAATGGGAGCAGTTTATTTTTTTTTTTTTCCCCAGAGTCATTTACTGATAGAGAAGTGGTCAGAAACACTCCTGGAATTTGGCAGCTTTAGCTTTATTTAGATAAGCAAAGGAAGTACACATTGAGAGACAAGAAAAGACTATGTTTTTGACACAACTGCTAGATTTCGAGGGAAAACTTGATCGGCTTTAGCTCCCGAAAAGTTCATTTCAGGTCACAAAGAGCTAGTTTGTGCTAGAATAAGCCACACTTTTGCAACAGGTCAAAGATATGAGCAGAGCGTATGATTCTGTAGCCAAGAGCAATCTTTCGGCCTCGAGAGCTCGCCAGGCACTTGCGGTGCTTAATAAGCTGCACGACTGAGACACACTGTAGTGACACAGAGAGAAGATAGTGGGAATAACAACTGTGCTGCTATCATATGCCCTGACAGGTTTACAGGAATAAGGGGGATTTTGACTCCCTTAGTCAAGTTCTGAAAAAAAAAAAAAGAAAGAAAAAATCTGTGTCAAAACTTCTCCATAACAATAGATGGCACTGTGTGAAAACTTGACATCCACTAGTGCAGACAAGCTCATCTGATCGGACTGGATCCAGAGACGGTTGGATTTGATTTTCATTAATCATTAAACTCAATCACACACACACAAAAATACACACACACACACACACACACACACACACACACACAAAAACACAAACACAAACAAAAAAAAAAAAAAAAAAAAAAAAAAAAAAAAAAAAAAAAAAAAAAAAAAAAAAAAAAAAAAAAAAAAAAAAAAAAAAAAAAAAAAAAAAAAAAAAAAAAAAAAAAAAAAAAAAAAAAAAAAAAAAAAAAAAAAAAAAAAAAAAAAAAAAAAAATTTTTGTATGTTATGTTAGTTAGGATCTTCAAAACAATAACATAAAACATAAATCCAATAAAATTCTCTGCAGATCCTGCTTCTCGCTTACTTACACTCTACATGGTTAAAATTCCATCATCCAGCAGCAGAGTGAAAAGACAGCAAAGCTAGGTGTGAATGCTCAGGTTTCGCTGCACTCCGGTGGCTTTCTCTCACACACTGCGCACTGCTCAGGGAAGTTGGAGCGCGAGCATGTCCGACTTCGAGTGTGTCACTGGCTCTCGTGGAGCATCAGCTTCCCCTGAAGTGCTCAGAAGGAGCAAACCTAGCACGATGTTCCGCCTCCAAATTACTCAGCCCTCCCTCTCTCCCTCTATTCAGTTCCAGCTGAGGGCATGGGAAATATGGAGTGGGACGGGTTTGCAGAAAGGGACCAATGATAATCTAGATGGGGTGTGATATTCTAATGGTGTGGGGGTGTTAGGCTGCTGAATTATTATCTCCCACATTCTGGCTAGATTTTCTCATCTCTCTCTCTCTCTCTTTCTCTCTCTGTGTTGTTGCAGTCATCTCAGATAAGACTGTCTCGTCTGATGACCACCAGTCTATATCATTTTCAAGGTTTTGTCATAAACCTTGGATTATCCACTCCATCACTGCAGTTCACAATTTTACCTACAAATGCAGAAACAAATAGACAAGGGACAAATAAAGGGCCTGATCATTCTAAAATCTGTAAATCTAGGCTCCTAGACACTAACGTCCCCTGTCTTTCTACTGCATCTTTCCCAGCTGCTCGCGAGACGACAATGACAAGCGCTGTCTCTCATCAATGCAGATGAGCTAAGTCAGTTTTTATTACCTACTACAAAGTCACGTTCTAGTAAATAACTAGCTCAGGCTGTTCCTTGCACATTGCTCAGCCAGCCACCAGCCACTCTGAGTAAGATGAAAGGAATGTCAGGGGTCAATAGCGGGCCAGGATGACCTGACATTGCCCTTGATTGAGTGTGCTGAAGACCAGCAAAACATTTCTTAACATCTTCCACATGTCCTGACACAAATTCAGCTTGTGATAAGATCCTTCGGCTGCCAAGTGTGCTCATCGATCATTGTGAAAATAATCCCATAGTAATAATTAATTGCAAGTGAAAAATCATCCCAAGGTGATCATAAAGCAGAGCTACTGTATGTCTTGAATATATAACACGTAGAGTGTAAATGAATTGCAGTGAAACCACCATAAGTTTTGGAAACATTGCATCCATAAGTGTAATTTCCATCAAAATGTGCATGAGCGTGGTTGGTAATTAACCTCTTAAACCCCCGGGACCCACTTCATTCATTCATTCATTCATTCTGGATCCAGAGCTTACCCTGAGAACACTGGATGCACTAAAGGAATACACTCTGGATGGGACACCAATCCACTGCAGGAGACCATACATTCATGTTCACACACGTGTTCACACCTATGGGAAAATTAAAGTAGCCACCTAGCATGTCTCTGGAGGAAACCAGAGAACGGACACAGGGAGAACTTGCAAAACACCACACAGACAATAAACCAAGCTCAAAATCAAACTAAAGACCCTGGAGACGCTTTACATTCCTCACTCTTATTCTACCTTTCCTGTTTGTCCCTGTGTGATAAATTCATCATAAATGTACTGATAATGTCTTATAAATATAGTATATATTATACCACATAATTCCTAGCAACAGTGTGTATAAATGCCCATTAGAAGTTATAATAACTTGCATGCCACTTTATAAAGCATAAATATACTGTACGGGATCATGATGTCAGGTTACATACACATTATAATATATGTTCATAAGAAACCCTATTATTATAATGCACTATAACAGGCTCTGCTAGAGTATCTGAATTCTAAGTTGGATAGACTTGTAATGTTTGATGTATGCTATAGAATAATAATAAAAAAAATCGATAAGGCATTAAGAATACTAGACTCATTGGATATGTTACTAACATTCCATAGCAGTGAATGAATAATACACTTTAAGCTGAATATCTAAATAATAATACGATGAGACTTTAAGGGGTTAAGGAATTAGTTCTACACTGAGCTTTAGTAATATTCATGGACACCCAGCATGAAGTTCTCGAGAGATGGCGTTAGCTTGGAGAAAAGGATTAAATAAGTATTTAACACACGTGTAGGGCTTATGAACGTTGAACAGAGATTTATGCATGCCTCATAACTGCTTTCTTTAACACAGTGTTGTACATAACTGTGTAGTGAACAAGACGCAGCTGTAATGTGATAAGGACTACCCAATGATAGTCCGGAGTTGTCTTTAATACAGGCAACTTCTGTGACTTTGCTGTGTGTGTTGGATCAGGCCCAGATTGCACTGGGTTGTAAAGGTTTTTCAGAAGGTTAAATTGTGCTTTTAGCTTCACAGAATGCCTGGAATTTCAAGGTCTTTGCCTCTTTTCTCTTGGCAGACCCATTAAAGGACTAATGGTCTTTGTTAGGAAAAAAAAAAACAACCCAAAAACCTCAAGCTGTTCTCAGATAAGGAGGAAAGGCAGAACATCTCATCAATACTAAGGTTCAGATCGTATCTTTGAAAGGAGGCTCACAGTTGCACTTGGTATGTCGTTTAAATGACATTTAATGTTGCTTAATTGACCGCCCTTGTCTTTCTCCTGCCCCTGAGTCTTTAAAACACACCTCCTGCTTTCTTTCACTGGGATTCCAAGAGGTTTTCTGACAGTTGAATTTAAGTTGTAAAGATCCAAAAAAAAAAAAAAAAAAAAAAAACCAGACTGATGATATTTCTTCTGTAATTAACTGTTATTCTGTTTACAAAGACTCCAGTGCTACATGAGGTCATCTCGATATGAGGAACAGCAACTGACCTCAAAAAAGGCAATCTGCCCTTGTCATCTGATGTCTGTTCTATAAAATCTTGAGTATATTACTTCTCTTGGTGGCCTTTTACCAGAAAAGTGAGTTCCAATCGCTTTAAAAAAATGTTTTTTTTAAAGTTGCTTTAAGTAATATAAAATGCTGTAAGATATATGACACAGGGACCAAACATAGAGACATGACCATGTCTACTTGCATTTTGTAGTCGTATTAATTATTCACATGTATGTCATTATCTGTCCATCAGAACAGCAAGATTGATGTTATGCATTTCAGCATCCTGCCCATGGGTCTATTGAGGTTCTGTGCACTACTGGAAAGCGAATTGACTGGGGAAGCAGCTTCAGGGGCAGCTGCTGACTCACTTAAATTGCTATATTGCATTTATTGACTTCAGTGGACACTAGGGTGTCTGAATAACAAAGACAAACCAAGGTTAATATGAGATCATGAGGTTAGTCAGGAATAAGGTAGAACACATAGGTAACAAAAAACTTGCCAGTTTTTTTTTTTGGTTTTATTTTCTGTATGTTCCCATAAAATCATGAAACATTTCTTACTTTACACGCATAGCGCTTTGGCAGTTAAAGAGGGTTTTGCTTGATTCCAATAATAACACATGCGGTTCAGTTAATCCTCTCCAACCGAGAGGATCACCACGGGTGCATTAGCATGCTGCTTTTCTGTTCTGCTTAATGCACAATTCACGCTTAATGCAGTGTGACTGGAGCAGCGGTGATTACGCCGCTAATGACATTTAGCACATCTGAGCGGATCACATGTCCGGCAGCAGTGATTGTTTGAGAACTCATTTTAGGGCTTGGGATCTCCGCTTGATTAATTTCAGAGTACACGTATTTCGGTCATTGGTTTTAGACCAGGAACCATCAAAAGCTATGTACAAAAGCTATGTATGTCTTCTTTTCGCACTGATTGAGATAGCAAAGCTAAACTTTCATAAAAGTGTTATTATATACGAAATTAATTACAGATTATAATTACAGGTCAGTATACTCTCGATGAAATGTTCTACAGCTGTGTAGGTCATCAGTGATGGACTATATATTTAAAAGTATCTATACATTATTCAGAACCACATTTGCAAAAAAAAGTTCTGGTAAATGTGCATCAAATGTTTTGTAGATTTAAGTTGGTAACACTATAATACTGTTTCATAAACATGCAAAAACTAAGCAGGAATAATTACTAGTTCTTCATTAACTCTAAGGTTACTCGTATCAGCCTTACATTCTTCCTGCAGTATCTACTACCTAATATACCTTAACCTATTCCAATACCTCAGTGTCTAAAATGTAAATGTCTATATGATTTATTATAGTCCATACAAATAGGTCTCCGCAGAGGAGCACAGTTTTGGTGTGATGTTTTATTTAGCAGGTCAAGGTCTAAAAAAAGAAATGGAAAACAATAACCTACAAAAAGTACAAGGTTGTAATGTAGCAATGAATAACACATTCTCCGTTAACATACTTTAAAAGTGATGTAAATAAGCAACGGAACTGTAATGCTGTTTTGTTAATACAGTCATTAGTAATGCTTTTCCATGTGTTTTACTTTATTATACTGTTCCAGTTCACCAAAAAACGATACGGTAACATTCCATTCAATAGTAATAAGTTTCACATAATTGTTTATACATGACCAAAACATAATTGCTGTCCTTACAGTTGAAATGTACCACGCAAAGTAACATCCCTAAGTGAATCATACAACTTGGAACTGTTTTCCAGTAATAACAAAGCAGGGCTGACAAATTCATTTAAAAATTAGCATCTTAATCCTTAAACCAATTTAATAATAATAACCTGAACCAACTTTAATATTAGCACACTGTTTACTCTTAACACATATGAGCAAATGATGTGTGGTTGTGGTGTGCAGAGGTTTTAATTAAAGCTTCAGTACGGAACTTTTTTCGGTTAAAAATAAATTAGAATAAGCTTACCGATTCACAAAGGGTAAGTTTGTAATAACGATTTATAAATTGAGCTGTCGAGTCAGATTTCACAATAAATGTCACTTGACGTCATTCGTTTTTGCGTGGTTACGTCACGTCCGTAAGCAGAAAGAAGAAGATCTTTTTCGCTTGATTCAGCGATGTATCGAGTTTTACGATGTTGTTTTTTTCGTTTTGTTAGGGTCAGTGTTGTAAAATTGCACTTATTTTTTTTTTTTTTTGCTGTTGTTAGCTACGAGAGAGAGCAACTCACCTCTCGCAGTTTGAAAAGCAAAAACAGAATGTATTTAATAAAACTCCATCAAACGGCAACAAAGCTTTAAGGGAGGACCGGCACTATCCACTCATCTCTGATCACCTGCAAGCAGAAGATGATTGGAGCGATGGAAAAGGAGATTACATTAGAACCATAACTACAATTAGTATATATGAGTGTGTTGTGCTTGTTTTGTTGTTGTTGTTGTAACCTGTAATAATTTTGTTACAGCACTGTGAGGCTGTGAGCAGACAGTGCCAATGCATTGGGAAAAATTAGCCTTTTTCCTTTAATCAATCTCACCAGTCTGTTGTGCATTTCTGTTGTTCCCAAAAGCTAGGTACTTTCATATACTGTCTTATTTGGTTTGAGCTTTTAGCTTCTTTTTGCCTTCTATTACTCACCTGACTGTTTCCTCGAGTGTGCTGACTGTAATGATAATGCGTACCTAGACCTAAATGCTAAATTATTATTTATTTAAAAATGCTAGCATTTTTATTTATTTTTTTTCATTTGACAACCGTCTTGTCTTAGGAAGAATATTTAAACATTTGAACAGCTGCTTTGGAAACAGCAAAAAGATCTGCTGTGTGAAATGTCAGCATCCCATTAAATTATTCATTTTAGCATTAAAGATGCAATAGTATGACCTTCTGTTTATTTAATTAATTCCTTTTGCATAAGCCTCTGTCTTTACCAGAAGCTGAAAAGTTTTACCTCCAGGCAAGGATGATTCATGGTTTTCTGTCTTATGTAGGTCAAACTGATAATACGTATTGCACAATGCATAAATCACAGAATTCAAAGGATGAAACAACTCATCAGATTTACTTGTCTAAACAAAGCTGCGTTCCTTCCACAACGTGTGGTTTAACTGTGCATTAAGCAAGCGCATAAACAGCAAGAGGAGGCCTGACTTCCTGGGAATTCTGAGGTTTTATCATCCTGCACCATTAGTATCTAAAATTCAGCCTAATCAGGCAAGATTGCGAGTGCCAACATTTAGTTCATTCTTAAACATATAGTTTGAGAGTGAATATTGATATAAAATCAGTCAGTATGATGTTGTTAAAGCAGGATACATTTTGGTATAACAGCTTGTGCATGGGTAAAGTGTACCGGCCTTTTCTGGTATAATCACTAGCATGGCTAAGCCTTCCTTTTTTTCCTCTATCTGGAAAAAAAAAAAATCTGAAAATTAGGTTCACGTTTTAGCATCTGCACGTTGTGGTTTTGATGCCACTAAATCACTACTCCAAGCAGCATGTTGTTCCACCTGTCACTGAAGCCCCCACCGTTCGCCAAGTCCTCAAAGGTCCTTGTTTCCAGCTGGGAATTAGCTGGGATTTTGCCAGCCAGTGTGTAGGTCCCCGTTGTGCTGGCAAAATAACTCTGACCCATTAAGGAATGGACTCCACAAGACCTTTGAAGGTGTGCTGTGGTATCTGGCACCAAGATGTTAGCAGCCGATCCTTTAAGTTCTGGAAGTTGCGAGCTGGGGCCTCCATGGATCGGACTTGTTTGTCCAGCACATCTCACAGATGCTCGATTGGACTGAGATCTGGGGAATTTGGAGGATTGGAGGTTTCCCTGCAGAATTTTGCTCAGAGCATCACACTGCCTCTGCCTCCTTTCCTTCTCCCACAGCGCATCCCGTTGCCATCTCTTCTTTAGGTAAGTTACTGTACACATGATGTAAACGAAAATGTGATTCATCAGACCAGGCCAGCTTCTTCCATTGCTCCAGAATGGGCACTCAGGCCGGTCTGCGGCTACACAGCCCCCTACGCAACAAGCTGCAATGCTCACCTTCTTACACTTGCCCATTTTTCCTTCTTCCAACACATGACCTTTGAGAACTGACTGTTCACTTTCTGCCTAATATATCCCACCCACTGACGGGTGCAGTTGTAACGAGATTATATTTTAATGTTATGGCTGATTGGTGAGTATGTTTCTCATATACAGGTTTCTTTCAACAGGAAAATCAGCAAATAATTCTGGAACTGAGGGCCCTCTTATTGTACAGTGACACTGTAAAAACACATATCTATCTGTATATTCATATTTACAATTCATATATGGTATATCAGACAAATGTCCTGATAATGTGTATAGTTTTACACTCACACAGCACATATTACCAAAGCCTTTGATCCTGATACTTGACCTCTATGGCACAAAGATAATATGAGGAAGAGTGCAATACAGATCAATAGTTTCAGTAATTAAATTCATTTTATTTGTCTGAGGTCTGCAGTAGAGTCTGTAACACAATACACCACTTACTGTTAAAGGTCATGTTTTTTAGAACGTTATCTAATAAAAAAATAGTTAACATTTTATACTCTAGTAAACAGACGTTCAGCAGAGAGTTCTCTATTATTTGGAGCTCACTGATTTAAAGGTTCATTCTGCCCAGGATTGTTGTGAACCATTTAATATTCTTAAATAAAAACATTTTTATTGAGTACGCCACAGCGACACAGGATCTGTGATAAACGAGCGGCTGTAGTGTTAGAAAAGACTAATGATGGCACAACTGCCATTGAGTTTAAGTCTTTAGAAAGTGTAGGGTTCTCTGAGTGTAATACATGCCTTAATCTTAAGTAACACTTTTCACATTGCTCTCCCCACGGCAATGTCGCTTCTCCCAGTGAGCAACAGTAATGAAGGGTTTAATTCTCTGGCCTCTTTCAGATGGTTTTGATTTATTGCACCTTCCCATGACCACGCACTCTGGCCAAAACATAATGTTCCACTAAGCTCTTGATAATGTTATCCTCAGCCACTGGCTAAGATTGTAGTGCAAAGTGAAATATGGACATGGTTAAGACAACTATCATGCTCTTAGTCCTCACTGTGAATAAAAACAAACCATGGATTTCTACTTTTAAAAAATGTACTTCCAGAAAAAAATGATACTAATGGTACTGTACCATTCCTTGTGACTGGGGTGGTACCCTCAAGCGTACATCTTGTACTGTGTATCTTTTATCTATAATGGTAGTGTGCCTTTACTTGAACAGATAATTACAGTCCAATTATGTATCTTAAATCATTTTTAAGGGGCAGAATTTCCATTTCCAGGTCAAAGATATATATTGGATGTACAAAAGATAAGAGTACCACCCCAGTGAAAAGGAAAGGGACTTTCTCTGAGCATGTTTATGCAGTGCAAGCTCATAACGTGTTAGATGTGTGTGGAACCATTGTATCTCTGTTAATCTCTGAACATCTTTTGTCACCCTGCACACCCTGTTAGTCCCATTGCTAATCTCATACACCTAGAACCACAGGTGAGTTTGGACTTAGAACTAAACTCCAGCGGATCTGCCCTACAGAACCCTGCCTTCACCCTGAGTATCGACTTGCAAACATTCTGCTATAACCACACTGACTAGCAACATCAGCCATTGAGCCCAGGCTTTTAACACTTAGAAGTCTCACAAGCCAATCACTTGATGGAATGCCCAAGGAGTTGTGAATTACCTCATTATTAGAGCCATTTTTGGGGGCAGTTAATGGTTGCTTCCTGCGGAAGAGGTTTTTGATGGTCTAATCAGAAGCCATTGATAGCGCGTGGATTTCCGGGGTGAAAGAGAATGATCAAATCTAAGTTTCTCTGGATTTGATGATCAGCCCCTGACAAATGTTATTCTGATTTTCTGAGATGAAAAGATAAAATGGCTGTTTTCTGGAAAAAAAAATAGGATGTTCTTCTGGGGACCAAAATTAAATTAATAAATAAATGACATCTGATCAAATGCATACGGAATAGGTGTTGAATGCATTTAGGATCAGTGATTTTCATAATCTTTCAGGAAGCCAAAAGAGATGATTATGCTTTAATTATCTTGTGGTTGGTTGCAACCATGTAGGCTATATGGATGAAATAATTAGAAACTTGGGTATAACAAGTTGTTTAGTCGCAAATCAAACAAAGATTTATTATTGATTTGGGTGAGTGGGCGGGCCTATAATGCAGATTGCACCACATTGGTCAACCTGTCTAATCTCATATTCTTCTGCAAGCCTGTTAAACAAAATTAGAGTCTACTGCTCTTAAACTTTGGCTGACATTACCCTAGACATGTTGTGTTTTGACATGACCCTACATATGAATGGAATAGTTTCTGTAATCATCCAAATGTATTCAGTGTCTGTGCAGTTAGAAGTACAGTATGAAGTGAACACACTAGGAAGTAGGAAATGTGCTTGCCACGATATTGATCACTAAATATAATCCAATCTCCAGTTTCTTTCCTTGATACCAGTAACTGCTATAGAGTTGTTCTGTTGTCTAATAATGCTAAGCAACTTGCATATAAAAGGAACAGCAGCCCTGGAAGTTTAACAGTAGTACACAGTTTTTTAAGAATATCAGGGTTGCAGAAGTACAACAGACAAGGCGCTATCATCATTTTAGGCTCCCAGCTTGTCCAAATGAACAAGCAATCTGCGTGTGTGACTTGTACCTAATAATGATTAAATGATGATTTGGGCCGAATTGCGGTTTCTGTTTTCAGAAGACCCATAGACCCACATTCGTATTGTATTTGACGGTATGTACCGCAGAATAGTGTGGTTTGTAAACTCTGCATTAAATTTCCAAATCTTTTCATGACACGCACACAATCCCTGCCATACCAAACCAAGCCAATCTTAACTGATCCTCTATATTAAGCTTTTTTTTTTTTTTTCATTTCCTGGTACATGATGTATGGGACACTCACCACTAGCCCAAAGTACAAATCACCCTTATTGTGACATTGAAACAGATACAGTTTTCCCCACAGGAAGCAAAACTTTAAAGCTGATTACACATCTGTGGCTTTAAATCACACACTGAGGCTACATTATATATTCCCAGCAGTCTTTCTTCTCAGCTTTTCCATTGTCATTTGGAACAAGGTATTGCCTTTCAAGAAAATAAGGGATTTTTTTATCACAATTTCCATTTGCAATTAAGACACCAAGGAAATAAAAAACACAGCAGGATGTATAGAGTAGCATTTGTTAGTGTGTGAGACTCACAGAAATGGTGTGGATTGAAATGTTGCTTAAAATGGCAGCCCATCTTTTCAGTGAGATTCACAACTCAAAAAAATATTTCAGAAGTGCTCTTAGTGTAAACTGACCTTTAAGGTGCTCTGAAACAATGACACTATTACCATGGGAGGTGGAAGAGAGGAGACCAACACCATGACAAGCACAAATAATTGGCTGCCTGGCATACTTCCAGCAATGTATTAAGTGAGTCCGGTATTTAATTACATTTGTTAGACATTTTTAAAATGATGTTATTCATACATGTTTCCGTAATACAACACGCCAGTTGTTGTTTAATGATTTATTATGGATAATACTATTTAATCAGTTAATAGTTGCCTATATGTTTTGTGTTTTGCTCATTTACTCTGATGTTAGAAATAGGACAGGTCCTTTAAGCCTGTGCTTGAATTTGACAATTTTGCCA
Organism: Ameiurus melas; assembly: GCA_012411365.1. Taxonomy (NCBI): domain Eukaryota; kingdom Metazoa; phylum Chordata; class Actinopteri; order Siluriformes; family Ictaluridae; genus Ameiurus; species Ameiurus melas. Next base: position 9,528,948 of record CM022772.1, on the reverse strand, counting down.
TTGTAGTAAATTGATTAGTGATCGCAGATTGTTTCATAAATGTGCCTAATGAGAAATACATTATCTGTATTATTATACTGTAGTACAAACACAGTGACAATGACATTGAGTAGCAGTAGACTTTGAATGGGAACACTACAGGCTGAAGAGCTACACCCATGTTAGCAATACATCAGCCTTACACCAGCAAATTAGGTGTGTGCCTGCACACATTATAGAGCTCACTTCATGCATTGCATGGTCTTGTTTCGAGCTCAGACCTGCATTGTAATCAAGTTACCCTTCAAGAATGACTTGGATCTACATCATTGAACATCATTGAACATTCACAGGATGCTAAGTAAATAGCATAGACAGAAAGGATGGCTGAACCAAGATTAGTCTGCTGCTCCTGGAGAGTAATAGCAATTTGATTAGATGTATAAAGAGCATGAGGCTGCATGCAAATGCAAAAACAACAACTCTGCCTGCTACACAAATGGATAGACACTAAGACAGGACAAGCTACAAAAGAACTGTAAGAGTGTTTTGGTTACTTATTAAATAGGAAATCCAAATCTATTGTATGCCAAAAGAAATCCAAATCTATTGTATGCCATTTACAGTATACCTTCCTGATAAACGGCATAAGCCAAAGGATGCACCTGCTTGCCTCTACACAACACTAATACTCCGTCCATCTCTACACAAACTTATTTCACTGACGTTATCTTTTTCTTTTCTGCTCTGAATCTCTATGGGTTCACATGATCCCCAGCAGACCACAGAGGAACAAACCTTACTGACCATCTGTTTCGAGGACATCTGCCTAATGGGCATGACTATAGTTGAAAAATATGCTGACATACTAGTTAGACCATGACTTATCAAGAGCCTGATATTGACAGAGCATAGCATAGCTTTTGTCTGCTTTTGTTGGATCCCACCTAACTTCAGTTACAGAGCCACTGTAAATACTAAGCACAGCATGTGAAAGATAAAGAGGAGTTTTCTGCTCATGTTAGTTTTAATTAGAAACAGAGTGCTTAGGCTATCTATTTAGAACTGATGTATATGACAAGACTAATGTGGAAAAAAGAATTGACGGCAAGCTAAATTAAATCAGCATGTTTCATTATCTGCCTACAACTGTTATTACAACCCATTACAATATGAGCCATATCTGATATGAATCATATTAAAATAAATGCAGGAAATATTGTGATAATTTCAGAAGAATATTTGGTTGTGTTTTGCTGGCGTCATCCAAGCCTTAAATCTATAAAAGCTCTTCTCTGTAACTGAACTTATTCTCATAAGTGTTGATAAAATCTGGGAAAATGATAACAAGCCGAGTCGTTTCTTCAAGGCCATCAAAGCTTGCCGTTATATTAAAAAAAAACATACAAAAGAATCTCATAGAAGTGATAAATAGATGCTATGTTGTCATGTTCGCCTTATCATGCATTATTTGAATCAAGACCCATCACTGTCAAACCCCTTTGTGAGCTTGGTCACTGGAGAGCACTCAAGATCTTTTTCAATAGACTAAAGAAACCCATAGTAAGGGAAGAGCCACGGCAAACAAATTACTTTCCACTTTTATTGTAAATTCTGCTCATGACTGATGTGGGGAATGCATCAGTCTAGGGAGGAAGGCTTGAGAATGGTTGGCAGGCTGGAGTAACCATAGCAGAGGGACAAGGAAGGCTTTCATTTCGGAATGAGAAGGACCATTCCACCGTGAATAGATCAGAGAGCGTGCCTGACACATAGGCCAAAATCGTGCTGGGAAGAAGGCCTGGTATCCAACCTGGCAACGGCGCCAGCTAATCACTGCTGAGAGGCATAGAACTTAAGCTTGCTAGTGCTAGACCAGTTAACTCTAAGTCTGTGGTTGTCCATACAAGGCTTGGGGAACCAGCACACTAAAGATCTGTGCATGTTTCCATGTCTAACACACCATTTGTTGGTTAACAATAAAAATGATGATTGATCTGCATTGGTTCAATCATTTTAAATATAAAAAAAGATTTCAGCCTAGAGTGTATTCGCTTCAGCTTGCAGATTGAGAGTTTAGGTACACACGTTTCTATTTTCTTCTTCAGGCTCGAATAACACGATTGCTAAGAGTATCACCTCAAAGGTACGTTTTACCCTTGAGCTTGAGTTGATAGATGAATGTACTGCTATCTGCCCCAACAGCACTGACCGTCATTAGCCCCTGACTACAAGGTCAGTCTAACACTTTGTATTGATTCAGGCTTAACCAATTCTTTTATGCATTGCAGCCCTAAGATGTCAGAGACCTGCTTAGCACAAATATGAGCTAATGAATCACACCAGGTGATCTTAAAGCATGAATAATGTAGGGTACCCGAGTTTGCGTCATACTATAAATTCCATTATTTTAAAATAAATTGGAATTCTATTGTAGCAATATGGTATATTTGACTGGGTGTGGGTGTAAGAATTAAACTATAGTACCAATTTAGTAACAGTATACACAGGTGCCAATATTGCATCATTTAAAAAAAATCCTAGCAGGAAGAGAGAACAAGCAATTTTACCACAAAAGCCTTGATGATAACATGTATTCGTTAAACTGATATTTAACTAAAATATGCAGCAAAGTTTATAAGCTTACTTAATACAATTCCAGATATCCATGTCCAGATACTAATAAACTGTAGTGAAAGATGAACTTTTGGAAAGAATGTCAGAGTAACACAGTAGCTAGCTTGCTAGCCAATTTGTTTTGTTTTTCAGATAAGCACCATGCATCAGTAAGAAAACAGCAAGGCAAAATCTTGGTTTGACCACTACTTAATAATTCGCATCTCCTCAAATTCTTTTTACAAACCAACGAGATCACAATGTCACCTTCTTGTTTTCTGTTCATAAAACAGAAGATCTTGAATTCGCAGGTCAAAGTTCACCGCGACAAGATGAAAATGTGGGTCTTTCACATTTCACGCATAAATGTTAAGTCATATATATTGGCACCTCAGCAATACGTGGCGTTTTCATGCTGAAATCATCAATGAATCATTACTAATAGTGTACAATTAATGGACACTTGTAATAGGTTTTCTTCAAAGTAAAGTTGGTCTCCTCTGTATAAACACAGCAGTATTAATATGATATATATATATATATATGTGTGTGTGTGTGTGTGTGTGTGTGTGTGCATGTGTATAATTGGATCATTAAGTCAATTCAAAAAACTAGTAAACTGAATCAAGTCTATGGAACATGACGTGTTGAATTAATTGCCACATAACGACTTTGCAACATTGGTTAATGCATTCTTCAAATTAATTAAATTTACATCTCATTTTAAAAATCCACCAAACCAAATTTTTATATGCGCAGAGAAATGCCAGTGGACTGAATGCTCAGTGCATCCACATGGATGCTGTTTTTGTTCCATCACCAACCCCCTTTCTTGTAAAACAGGACTTCAGGTTATTAGAAGTCTAACAGAAACATGTTCATCTGACAAATAAAGTTCATACTCACGTGCTATCCCTTTGGCAAGATAGTGGAAAAGGAAGAAGGAGCCATCAGGAGAATACCCAGGATACTAATGAAGCTCCTATGAATCTGAAAGCAGATTCAAAATATTGAGCATGGAGAAAAGCTGTCGTGGTGCCTTACTTGTGCAGTTCTCCCTTTCGTCCCCCTCCTCCCTCCTCCCTCTTCACTCCCTCCCCTCTCTTGTCCTGGCTCAATGTTCGGACAAGCATAAAAACAGACTGAAGGGCTTAAGCAGGCACTCTATGTTAGGCGTCCCCTCACTTCAGATACTGACACCTCATTCAGCGGAACATGGCAGTCATCCCATTGCTCTGCAGACAAAAGGGCGGGAAACTTGGCGGGAGGTGGGTGCTCACAAGTGAAACTGTTCTGCACACAGCTTGGGTTTCCTGTGGAGAACTTTCCATCAGCCTGCACAATGAGGAAGAGAGAGTAGTCGGATTCACTCTGAGAAGTCTGGCGCCACAGTTATCAATGCTGAGATGCCCATTATCTCAATATTGACTGGCTTAATTGTCTGCCATGTAGAGTTGGTTAGGGTTTGCTGTTCACACACATGGCCTTTTTTGTGAATTTATCTTGTTGAAGAGATGAAAGAAAGGAAATGTCTGTAGATAACGATATGAGTGGCCTACATGTGCCTGACTGCTTGTTTGGTTGCTGAAGAGCATTTGAGCTTATTAGTGTTTGGTGACCCATAAAGACCATAGCATGTAGAAGCAGCTAGAAAACATAATGATGCCAGATTGGAGTTCATGATAAATACTGTTGATGCTGTTCAGAGTCTATAAAAATGTGTATTTCATGAAGGATTAGAGACAGACTATTGATTAAAATCTTGAAGTGTCCATTAGTGTTTATACAGGCTAAGAGGTAATTGGAGGCTAGTAATTAATGCTGCAAGAATATCTATTAAATAGACTTTTATGAAATCCAATATTCCTTTTTATGTCTTCCAATTTTTCATTTCTACTTTTAACTGTGAGAAAGTGTGTATTAATCAAAAGCTGTTGTACAAGTTGAGCTGACAAGGCTTGCGGAGCTGAGCATACAAAGACTATGGTGGTAACTAATAAGGTTGTTGGAAAATAATTGGGATATTTTTATGCCCAAATTTTTGCAGCTCAGATTGTCTTTGTTAGTTGTTGTTGTTGTTGTTGTTGTTGGTGTTGTTGTTTTAGATGTCGTTGGGATTACCTGGTGCTATTTGCTACAACATTATTCCTATTAGCCCCATTCACTAGCCCCATACACTAACCCATGTGACTTTACTGATGTGTGGGTGCTGGAAGCCTCGCCCACTGTGACGATACATAATTACACTAGGAGACATATTATTGCAGAATTTCTGTAAACAACAACACAAGTCAATATTTCTGAATGCCATAATGACTAACTTCTCAAAATATTAAGGGCATAGAAGTCCCGGCTCTTGTTATCTCAAAACTGGACGACCGCAACACACTAGTCTCGAGTCTCTCAGGCAGCTCCATCAAACCCCTTCAGATGATTCAGGATGCAGGAGCACACCTTGTTTTCAACCAGCCCAAAAGGACTCATGTCACACCCCTCTTCGTTTCCCTCCACTGGCTCCACTAGCGCAGGTTCAGCCATGATACGGCACCCGTGGAGCACAGAAAGTTAACGGCCAAGCTGCCACTGTTGCGGTGTTACGGCTTCAACCCCTGATCTTCTGATCAGTAATCCAGAGCCTTAACTGTGAACACTTAACTAACCACTAACTTGTCCCCTGGTCCAGCCTTTTAAAAAAAAATCTGCACTTACATTGGCTTTTACACCTCTACTCTGTGCACTTTGCTCCTTTTGCATTCAATGAAAAATCTTGTATGGTAGCACTACGTGTATTGTTTTCTGCTTGATATATCACTTTGCTTGTATTTCGTCATTTGTAAGTCACTTTAGATAAAAGCATCTGCAAAATTAATAAATGTAAATGCATAATGATTTTATACATTGTCAATAAAAGCAAACAGTGAGCATGTTCCATGAACTGTATCACTGATAATATCCATGGTACTACCAAGGTAGTAATCCAACCTGGAGGTGATCAAGGAATAGCCTAGTTTCTTTAGATGAAGCAGTGTTACCTCTCTGCGCATCAAACAAATGAGCAGAATGAATAGTTACACCAGTGTTCTTCAATGCTTTGACTACAGGCTTTCATTTAAATTGAAGTAGAGGAAAAATCCAAATAGAAGCCACACCTTATACGATAGAATAAATAAGTGGAGTAATGTGCTTGGTTGGACTGAAAACTTGCAGCCACCCCAGCCTGTTGCAAATAATATATGAATACTCCAAAGTTTTTCATAACTGATGATAAGCCAACTGATGATAAGCCAACTGAAAAGCCACAGAGATTGTAGTAAGTTCTGTAATCAGAATCAAGTATAAGTACCAAGCATTTATCTTTTGCTGGGCTCAGTGTCATGTCCAGCCTGTTGAGCCCTATGGTTAACCACACTCTATATACACCTGTGTGTGTGACTCTCCTGGCCTCGCATTTTCCTTATTTGGCCATGGCAACTTGAATGGGCTCATATGCTAATAAGTTTCTGAGTTTGGCTGTGTCCAAGCAGCAGTGGTTAACTTTAACAGACAATGGTTTTCAGCAAGTATAGTGGAGATCTTGACCCCCTAAAGGTGGTATCTTCACCCGTGTTTAATGTTTATTGTGCATGGAGTACAAAGACACTGTTTTGGAAAATATTAAGTCCTCATTATGCTCTTGGAACTTGAATAAATGGGGACCTGACAATGGAAGGCTCTTGTTCTTCTCCTTCTCTGAATCACAATCAAGTCTTGTTCAGGTTTGATGTGTAGAATCCCACTATGTCCCACATTATGTGTGGGACAAAATGGACCATAATAGCCAATAACCAATGATGTATATTGAAAAAAAAAGAACCTCTAGTGGGCACAAAAGGATAAGTTCAACAGCTGAAAAGTGAGGAAAAAGAGTTGGGACAGGTTATTTTTGTATCATGTTAATGTATGGAGCTTAATTTGGGTTTTGTTTGGCTGTATGATGGTGTAGTGAATGTGATTTTTTTTTTCTGGCACACATTAGTATCCCTGATACTAAGAATGTGAAGAACACTGAAGAATGCATGAATGGTATATCTGAACATTGTATTCCTCTCTTCATTTCTATAGTTGCTACACTTGGACAAACACTTCCAACATAATACTGCATCATGTCACAAAGACCATTACAGTGAGATTTGTTTGCTTCAGTGGCTTGAAAAGTCATTTGCTCTCAGTCCTGTTGAGTATTTTTTTTAAGATGGTCAATCTGGAGCACATACAATATCTTGGTCTATGAATCCCAAATGATCCCAGGAAAATGAAGCAAGAGGTAGAGAAATGCTTACAGAAATGCCTGAAATAACTTCACCATTGCTGTTAAGAGAAGATGGCCTTAGAACATAAACATTCAGCACACAGTTTGTGTGAATATTATGCTTTAAGTGCAACTAAAAGGTCATGCATCTAACAATAATATTTATTTATGATGGCATTAAATGTAATGAATTTTCAAATGTCACTCTCCGTTTAATAGGCAGCTTTGGTCGTTTACACTATATGACAAGCATACTTATTATGTATTTTATTACGCACAAATTCTAGATAATAAATGTTACATACTTTCACATTTCACTGATCAAACTGCTCCCAAACTTTCCAAAATAAGAAATTATAATATATTAATCTATCCCCAGATATCCCCTCTTTAAGTCCTGGAGATAAGAGATAAGTCTTGGTTTACCTTTGATGTCTTCTAAATAAGTGTGCATGTGCTTTCCTCCGAAGCTAACAGACACTACCCATACAACTGTAGATGCTCTGAAGCTTCAGCTCACACTCTCCCACTGCACCACTACAGACATCCACAAAATGGGCAGAAGTTCATGGAGCACATGCCATATTTGCTGTTTCTGCCTGAGACTATGCCAGCTGACAGCGACCTCATTTTAGCTGACCTCTAGATTGCTTTAGAATTAGTTGTGAATGGGAAAAAAGCAGTGGGTTAGGTCAGCTGCATAAGCATACAATGGGCAATGACCTGAAACAAACTAATGTTTTGTTGCTTGAGGGCAGTTGAGGGTGAGTAGGGGCAGATGAGTCTTATTGCATAGTATAAGGCTCACTGTATTGTAGAGCTACTGTATGTGTCAAGAGAATGGTACAGGCTGCTGGTTTGAATTAATCTTTGAATCTTATGAATCTTACTATTTTTAATCTTTTCTAATTTAAGCTTTAAAGTAATAGCTTTAAAATATACATCTAAAATATATTACAATTGATCCCTGAGGATTTCAGAGGCATGGTCATTACACAAATAACACCAGAAATACATCTGAGTAATCAGTACAATTCTAGATTTTTTGAAGGTGTTTTGAAGGTAATTCAAGAGAAACATAACCATTCAGAATTCTTCACATTGGTAGCCAGTGATTGAAGTTCTAGCTACTAGACACAGCTAGTTAACATTGTTCCGTCACCATGGGATGCGAGTCTTATTACCCAATATTACACTATTTATTTCCAACACAAAATAACCTGGTTCTTTGCTAGTAGTCTTGAACTAAGAACAGGTCATGTCATAGGTCAAACTTGCACTTTGAACCTGATCAGAAATTCGGATTTGCATATACTACCTCAGACCATGTATCAAAACAACTGGCTTCTTAACAAGAGAATTTTGTTGAAATTTTATGTTGGAAACATCTGTTAAAAATTCACTTCAAATCCAACATTACATGTAGCTATATTCTGCTCTACTGATCTAAAATCATCTCATCTTATTTGGATAGTTTGCACCTCTGTGCGACACGACACTTAAAATACTAAATTCTGCATAATACCTTAGCACAAATGATTAATAATAATAATATGCCACGAAAACTGTATCCGACGCCTCCAATATCCGTAGCTAATATTGGAGCTAATATACAACCCATACGAATACCTCAAAATATCAGATTCATCCGCGCAGGGAAGCAGTGCCAAACAGAGAACTTTCAAACAGAGATGGCGATAGAGAGGCAAAAGTTCAGTATTGCAGCTTTAATATACTATATAAAACAATGTATATAAAAACTGACGTTCTACTGTTATGTTATTTGGGGACATTTTTATTGGCATGGAACTCACATATGAAGTTCGTGGAACAAAGAAAGGCCAAAATCATTAACATAGGACATGGACTTACATGGTGCCTCACAACATTTACCATGTTAATGCATATTTTTTCATTAACTGCTCAGGATTTATGGGGTTTAAATGATTAATTTGGGAAATATTAGTTGGTTAGGGAACCATTAAGTTTGTTAGAAAATATCACAGGCAGGTGCAAACAAAAATAATTAGCAGTAAACAAACCTCTAGTGTATATTGACATAGTGCTCGAAAAAAAGGGAGGGGGTGCATTTACAGTACTGCCTTATCACAACTATCAAGTGATTCTTCTGGCGCTATTGGAGTGTCCTGGAGACCGTCTTAAAAAGCAGCTTAAATGCCAAGAAAAGGCACATATTACTGTTGAATGAAAATTCACATTAACTGGGTTTAGGTGTGTTTTTGTAGAGGAATTTAATTTAATTCAAGCCCTCACACTGAATGCATTCACACTAGTTATTAGAATGCAGTAAGACTATAAAGGCAAGATAATGAGTCTACAGCTTTCCCTTTGCATTCCTTTTCCTCCAGTGGCAATGCTTTAGCTTGAGAATTGATTGGTCCAAAGTGAAACTCATTTCGCGCCAACTTATTTCAAAAACACCAAGCTGGGGAAATACGCTCACAGAAGAGACTTATTTAGATTCTCAGTGCTACATATCAGTGGGTTCTGCTTGCAGCTCTATTGTGGAGAACTGGGTAATTTAATTACATGCTCAGCCTGCTGTGATAGGTTTCAAACCCAACACAAGTTTCAGGTTTTAAAAGTAATACACTTCTTTTTTTCTTCTCATTAATTAACTGCCATGCCTTGGTACAATTGTGAATGTGAGATAGTACTTTTGTTTAGCAACTATGAAAATGCAGCTCCTAAGTACTTATAGGTGGATATGAAATTCGAATATAATTCTACCAAACTATCTAAAGTAAATAAACATGCAGTACCACTGAAACTATTGGAATGGCAAGGCCATTTGTGCTATACACCAAACAAAATTGGGTTTGAGATCAAAAGATGAATATGAGACAACAGTGTAAGACTGCAGATTTTATTTCCTGGTATTAACATCTAGATGTATTAGACAACATAAAACATAGAACCTTATTAAAGCAGATCACCCGATTCTTTTGGTGAGCAAAAATATAGAAAGGGATAAGTCTTGAAGTAAATTAAAGTAAGTAACACTTAATATTTGATTGCATATCCTTTGCTTGCAATAACTGCATCAAGCCGGTGACTCATTGGCCTCACTGAATTGTTGGTCTCTTCTTTTGTGATGCTTTTCCAGGCTTTTACAGCAGCCCCTTTCAGTTGTTGTTTGTTTCAGGAGGGTTTCTCCTTTCAGTCTCCTCATCAGGAGGTGAAATGCTGCTCAATTGGGTTAAGGTCTGGTGATTGATTAAAACCTTCCACGTTTTCCATCTGAAAAAGTACTTTGTTGAGTTGGTAGTGTGTATTGGATCATTGTCTTGCTGCATGATAAAGTTTCTTTCCAATTCATTTTGATGCATTTCTCTGTAAATTGGCAGACAAAATGTTTCTGTCGATTACTGAATTCATTCTGCTGATACCATAATGAATTACATCATCAGTAAAGATTAGTGAGACTGTTCCAGAAGCAGCCATGCAACCCTAAGCCATGACACTACCTCCACTATGTTTTACAGATGAGCTTGTATGTTTTGAATCATTAACAGATCCTTTCATCTTCTATCCTTTGGCCTTTCCATCATTTTCGTAAAGATTAGTTTCGGTTCCAGAACTTTTGTGGCTCATCTCTGTGTTTCTTTGTGTATTCCAATTTGGCTTATCGATTCTTACCGCTGATGAGGGGTTTGCATCTTGTTGTTTGGCCTCTATATTTCTGTTCTCAGAGTCTTCTTCAAAACAGTGGATAGTGATACCTTCACCCATGCCCTGTGGACATTGTTGGTGATGTCACTTACTGTTGATTTTATTGTTTTGATGACAATGATTTGGTCATCAACTGTTTTTGTTTTCCTTGGCTGGCCCATTCAGTGTTTGTTGCTCAGTACACCAGTGGGTTCTTTCTTTTTCAGGACATTCCAAATTGCTGTATTGGCTATGCCCAATGTTTGTGCAATGCCTTTTCTCAATTTCAAAATGGCTTGCTTTTCGCCCATAGACAGCTCTGTGATCGTCATGTTGACTTATTGGTAGGTGCAGTTGCATCTGAAGGCATAACAAAGAGTAGATGTTCAGAGCTATTTATTGTTTAAATAATCAGTCAAAAAGGACACACCTGGGTAACAAGAATCCTCTGTCAGTCAAATGTTCCAATATTTTTGCACCTACCAATTGGGTAGTCTGATACAAAATGTGCTATGTTCTATATTGTTTACCACATTTCCATCTGAAATTCTAAATTCTCTTCTCATATTCATCTTTTGATCTCAAACCCAAATGTCAAAAATGAATGAATTGGCTTTGCTGTTCCGGTTGTTTCAGAGGGGACTGTAATATAACTATGTTTTTGCCATTCCTTTCATTTAACTTAAAGCCAGTGAACCAGAATAACCTTTCTCATCAGACTGCTGTTATAAACCTAATGAAAAGCAATTATTTTTTCAGCTTTATGAGCCACTAATTAATGAATTCTAAAAAAGGGAAAATGAGTCATGTTCACTGAAGCTCAACAAAGACGTACTTCACTTTGCCCTTATCTCATTGTGTGTGAACAGTAAATGTCATATTTGTAGTACATACATACAATAGAATAGTACACATGAAAAAAATAGTTAAATTAATATGGTTAAAAACTTTTTGACTAAGGAACGGTGATGTAAGTGCAATGCAAACATTTTAAAACAGGGTATGGTCACTTGACTTGAATTCAATTCAGCATGCATTTCACTTGTTGAAGGCAAAACTGTTAAACTCCTTGAATTGAAGCTGAAAGGCTCCACTTCAATCACATCTTGTTTCCTTCGTTTTTAATCCATTGTGGTGGTGTATAGAGGCAAAATTATGAAAATTGGGTCACTGTCTAAATACTTAAATACTTATGGACCTGTCTGTATATACATCTATCCAACCATTTTCTGTACCGCTTATCCTACGAAGGGTTGTGGGGAGCCTGGAGCTTATCCCAGTGGACTACAGGGGTACAGAGTGTTACAGACACGGGGAACCAAGGGGCAAGCCCCACCCAACCAAAAGAAAAAAACACACACACACACAACTTTACACACACACACACACACACACACACACACAAACAAACTATGGACAATGTGGAGAAGCCAATCAGCTTGTAATGCTTGTCCTTGGACTGGGGGAGGAAAGAAGTGTATTTGGAGAAAACCTCCAAAAAGTACAGAGGAATACATGCTCTGCACACACTTTTTTTTTCCAGACATCATGGAGCTGCCATATCACACTGTGATGCAGTTGGACAGGGTGCTCTCAATGGTGTAGCAATAGAAACTTGTTAAGATTTAGGGAGACAGATTTCAGGGAGACAGCGTTCTGCAGTCTCTTCAAGAATTAAAGACACTGTTTATTTTTCAACAAGTGGTGATACTTGCTGCTGAAAATAAAAAGGTTCTTTTGGAAAGCCCCAAAACATTGAGAGATCAGGAAATCTATTTGATTGACCTAGAAATGGTAGAAAACAAATAATGGCCACATGGCTCACCAATCACAAGCCTTTCAACTGAATGAAAGAAGATGAGCATAGACGTGAATTTACACATTAATTCTGATTTATTAATTACAAAATTACTTAACATGTGAAACCGGGAGAAAAGAATAAATTTTAATTTTAATTTTAAACAATAACAATAATAATTTAATAACAATAATAATTGTTCACTATGACAATGCAATAACGCTTCATAAGTTAACTGGTTTATCTGCAGCCGTGTTCTTACCCTACTAGTGGAGAGGTCTACAGTAACACCAGTAAAAGGGTCAACAAAATGACAATAAAGTACTCAATCCTTTTCCAATCATTTTCCTCCACACTGTCAAGAATGCTGGTTAAGCAGAAGATGTAAAAATTAGAAGAAGCGCATGAAGAAATTGAAGGAGAAATAGAAAAAGTGCCAAAATGGGATGCACTTGAAGGGGTCAAAAATTAAGAAGGAATAGACAAAGAAGGTGTGCTAGATCTAACATACCTTAATAATTGCAGAATACTCTGGAAGATTTAAACCACTTGTGTATTAAGCAGATAATGAGCACAAACGCACATGTAATACTGTAAAGAGCCAATTTGAAAAAAGTCAGGAAACCCCTGATCAAGTCCATTGAGCTGGCACGGGAGAATGAATGAAGCAGCAGGTCCAGCACTGCAAATTCAATCACCAACAGTTACAACCGAGCAGGGAGCAGGTGCAGTGAATGAGGGTCAAATACAGCAAGCCACAACAGCACAGTGAAGCATTCATGGTCAAAGCAGTTGGAGAGAGCATTTGTAATGCAGCAAATAGTAGAGCAGCAAAACAGAGGAGTAGGAGACCAGCCACACAGCCACCTAGCGAACAGCAGTGCAAAGCAGCAGATGATGGCCTCTACAAAGAAAAGAGAATGAGGAAGCAATTAATCATTATAATTAAGAAACCATACCTGATCCAAGGCATCAGGCAAATATCACCTTGCACTGCTAGAGCCAATGCCACCCTTCTTGTAATGCTCCTATCCTGAGCATGGCATCATAAATTATTACATTTGAAATACTGATTGCATATATTAACTGGTGTTTATTTGGATTTTTTTATTGAATGAATAAATACCATTTTTCTTCTATGAACCAATTGACCTTTCAGCAATGCCACAACTATTACCCCTTGGTCATTGCTACCCCTTTGAATTTCCACAGTTGGCATGATTGGAAAAGAGGGTAAAGGGATAACCTAATAGGTAGTATCAGAGGGTGAGGTCTGACAACTTGATGGCCAGACACCCCTTCTCTATCATGCGGTACTCACTCCCTGTTATCGAGAGCTCTTGCTGATGTGCTGCATGGGGTCCTCTTCCCCCTCCACCATCTGGGACAAAATGGCTCCCTAGCCTTCTGCCTGATGAATATGTTCGCAGAAAAAAAGAAAGGGAAACGTCAGGAGAATGCAGCAATGGGCCCCCCACCAAAACCCAGCAAAAAACCCTCACATGGCTCTGTCCACTGGACCAGAAGTGCCTCACCGACTTTGTGGTCTTATCAGTTTAGGGACGCACCTGCCCATGGCCCGAATGGATTCCCAGACACTGTATTTCCAGCTGTTTAATTGAACAATTATTTGGGTTTGTGTGATGTTGTAAATACCACTGCCATTCATTGATTATATAGTCTAAATAAGCCATGGTATATGTGCTGTGTGCACAGAGTATTCTGTACATTTACTTTAAAATGACTTTTATACATTTCTGGTGCTCCAAACAAGGCAAGCAGAAGTGTGACAAATTAGTGCAACGCAAATATTTCTTGGTTAAATCCAGTGTTGAATAAAAGCGAGCCATGCCGAACTGATCAAGCAGATCATCAATGTGTGGAATTTTGTATGTGGCATCACGTTGACTTTTCTAAAGTTTACACAGAACCAGACCAACCGGTCAGCCTTGGCCACCAACCATCGTCAGAGCAAACTCTCTATGGTTTAAGGAGATTAAGATGGTATTTGTAGTGCATCACCTCTATCTGTTTGCCTGACCTCATAAACGACTTCCCCAACTCGCCATGTGACCTCAAAGGGCCCTTGTCACTTTGTGAGTAATTTAGAGCTGAATATGGGAATTAGTCCAAACACTTTATCTCGCTGTGCAAATTCGTATAGCTAAGTTCCCTTTCATACAGTCGGCTATGCCATTTATGGGCCTGATGCAAATTATCCTGTGTTTTACTCTAGGTTTGGAGTTTTGCTCTCAGGTCCAGAACATAATGAATTTTGTTTTAACTTTTAGAAGGTCCCTACTCCAAATTTTCCGTAATAATATCTAGGACGCTGAGGGGCATGCATTCGTACAATAGTTAGAATAGGGAGAACCCCATGGAGGCTTGCAGGACTTCTCATATTGCAAATAACAGGGGTTTGAGCCCAATTCTGAGTGAATTTAGGAATTTATGAAGCATAAAAAACATGCCTCAGTCAGTCAGGATTTCTTTTGGGATTCTGACTCGGTAGATAACTCGGAAGAGTGCCTCTGCAACACTGCGTGCTGAGATGTTGCACAAAACTGATTTTGGATATCACGTTGCATAGTCCACTAACACAAACACAAAGCAATGTCCTTGTGCATTCCAGTCTAATAGTCCTATGAGAGTCATACTGTACCAATTCTGTCGATGGGGATCAGTGTCCTGCATCAATTGATATAACACATCCTTGATAACTGAAAAATAACTGAAAAGGGTGAAACACCAGGTCTAAGGTGTCAGTTTCAAGACCCCAGCTTCCCAGATGCTGGAACCAGGGGAGGAGAAGGGACAGGGGAGAGAGAGATACCTGGACCAGGGACCACCACTAGGTGATGCTCTGCCAGCTGAACATCTATGTCCAGGGACATGTGCTGGCATCACTGCACCCACCCAACTGTACCTGTCAGGAGCCAAGCAACAAACTGCTCCAGTACCAACAGCCTTATGATCTGTTCATCATTCCACTCAGAATTAGTTCAGATGCTGTGTGTAGGTGAAGGGGTGGCTGAGCTTGGTGAATTGCAGAGACTGGGCGAATTGCAAAGCGTTGGCTGTGCTCCTAACTCTTGACACTTAGATACATCAGCTGTATCCATGATGGCAGCTGCTTTGCAGCAAACAGGGCTTCCTAGATAGCAAGAGCCAATTTATCCCCCTGGCATCAGCTGCATGCTTGAAAAACTCAATGAAGGTCTCTGATTCATCAGTGGAGTCCATCTTGGTAAGCGTCACATGTGGGATGGTGGCAGTGGACACAGCTGGGGATGTGGTGAGCTGCAGCAGCTTCTGGAGTTACCTACTGGTTCAACCTGTCTCCTCTATATTTACAGCTGATGCTCAGCCATGCCCCTGCTGCCACACAAATAATATTAACTATTAGCTGGTTGGTTATAGCTAGTCAGGTAGCTAAAATTAGCTAACTTGATGGAGCCATACAATGTGTAAACTTTGTACACATGCTCGATTAATTGAATTTTTTTTTATGTAATATATTGCTGCGCAGCTTCCTACATTACACTGCAAAATGCCATTTGATGAAATGCCATCACAGTTTTCACTGACATATAAATAGTTAGATTTATAAATGGAGAGAGACTGACCGACTAAACTCAACCAGTCAGGAATATCAACTTCACATCAGCTCAGACAAACTGTTACTCCAAGAAAAACCCCTAAAAAAAAGCTAGTATGACATTCTTTTGTTTTGTTTTAGTTTTGCATTATAAAGGAACCGACTGACTACAGTGCCAACCCTGAATTTCCTTCCATATTCACCAGGTCTCAAGCGGAGAGGTCATTATCCTCTTGTTGACATTTGGCCGTCTGGCATAACAGCATCCCATTCAAACACGCTGCTGCTGTCGGCGGTTCAAATTCCTAACAAAGGGCAAAGGGCCACTCAGGGAGCTTCACATAAACACATCTGAAAATCTTCATAAAGCATCAATGTCCTTGCTAAACACCAGTGTGCAGCTTTTTTTTTCTTGTTTGGCCCCACTGCAGATGGGTGAATGTCAGTGTGAGGAGACATGTCCAAAATACAGCAAATTAATACACTGTTCATAGTCAAATAGGGTTGAGTATTGGTTGAATTTTATCAGTTCCAATTCCAATTATAGATTCTGATTCTTTTCGATTCCCAGTTTCGATTCCAGTGTGGTAAAATAAAAAAATGAATTCAAACATTTAGATATCCATCCATCCATCCATCCATCCATCTCCAAACGCTTAGATATCAATCATATTTATTCTGTTTATGTTTGCAATACATTTAGTTTCAGCTGAATACCATGACCATAAATCAGCAGGTTACATAAAAACTGAGGACTCATTTAAGAGCTGTATGTGTGCAAAACTGTTAAATTAAAATGAATTTAATACACAACACTTGTTGGCTGCAACCAAATAAAAGAAATGTTTAAATGCTTTTAAAAATAATTTTTTGCCTTCATTGTAACATCTAGCTAAACGAGGGCAACTGAACGACTGAAAAGGGATGCAACCCTTTGACTATGAATGTTTTGATTGACCTGTGGCACTCCTCAGTTTTTTTCTTTTGGCAGATTTCCCTCCGAAGCGAGGGAGAAGAGCATCTCGCAGGTAGCGTTTGTTGGAGTTGTCGACGATGATGAGGCCTGCAGCTATGCAAAGCATCAAACACGCTGCACCTTGTGCATTTCTACTGTGAATCGTCCACAGATGCTTTGACATAATCGTGGTGACACCTCTCATGCAACATATTAGCTTATCACAAATATTACCCTTAGTATTTTCGGCTTCTGACTTCACAAAGTGTAGCCACACTTTCAAGCGCTGCCTATCCACTGGGACTGTCGTTTACATGGTGCAGATTAGGAAGGAAGGAGGCCAGATTGCCAGGTCGGGTCCTCACAGATGATGTACAAAAAAACGATCCGGTCTATCTGAAAATGCAGACACAGGAATCAATAAGTGAAATCGAAATTGTAATTTTATACAGAGTATCCGATTCCTGACATTAAGTATCCGATTCCAGAATTTTAATCGTTTTCTAATTCCCAACCCTATAGTGATTCGACGAGTGTGATGATGGGCATGGGATTATGAGGGAATGCAGGATTCTCAGTGGGAATAATTTTGCTTTGTCATTTCATTCTTCTAGTAGTTCAGGTGGAGGGACAACTGACTTAAAGCCACGGCTGTAAAGAAATATGAGCAATTTTATGCCAGACATGCTCCATCCCCTACTGCACAGACTCATTTTCCTGTGCTGTTATTCATTCATTAATATTTCACCATTTATTCCCTTGTTTTCTCTCAGTTTCACTGATCCTGCTATTTCTAAATCATTATTACCCTTTTTTTACCCCCCGTTTTTTTCAAAAATATTTTAAAAAAAAAAAACACTAACCTTTTTTAAAAAATTTTAAGTATACACCCCTCTTCATTCTTTTTTTTTTTTTTTTTTTTTTTTTCTTTTTTTTTTTTTTTTTTCTTTTTCTTTTATTTAATTATTAATAATTTTATATTATTTTTTTTTTTTTTTTTTTTTATAATAATTAAATTTCAGTATCACTACATGCTCTGGTCTGTGCACCATAAAACCTGATATTTTGAACTAATTGAAGTTTCAGAGTATTTCTGAGACATTTTTTGATATGCCATTTTTGGTATTGGATTACCAAGCATTAAAAGCTCATAATAATTATTTATTGAGGGTCTCTGGCATCCATTTGAGTTGTTTCACTAAAACAACTAAAGTCACTAAAGCTGTAGATAATTCTTAGATACAGGGTTCTTGTGCAGACTTGGAAGGCACTCATTTAGAAACTTTATAGATGTTCCATTATGATGTGTTCAAATGGAGCTCGTGAATTGTTTATACACACATTATTCCATTGGGACTGTGGGCCTCGTTTATTAATTTATTAGTAAAGTTGTCTGTAAATTGTTTTTATTGGCTGGACCAAACAAAATAAAAATTCTGCCAGATTTACAAATATTTTGGTTACACTGATATTCATAAAACTCGCATGCATATGTTGATAAATGTCAATTTATCAACACAACTAATTCACTTTTAGTGAAGCCCACAACACTCCATAAAAGGTCAGTCTCACAGAGCTGACAAGAAGTCTAAACGCTGAAAGAGTGCCTTGAAGTGCGCCATGTGCTAAATCTTTCATTAATGCAGCTCAGCCATTGCAGCGTCAGCTACCATAGACACACTCTAACACTTCCTTCTGTTATATGGAGTGGCATTTTTATTGTTGTCCTAATTAAAGGCTACTCTTATTTGTCTTAATTTATGGATTCGTTTTGGATGGCATTCATTCAAGTCATTAATATGAAATAATGAGTTTTTGAAACTTTGAACTTAATCTTGGTGTGAAATTGAAAGAAAAAGCTATTTAAACTTGACAGTGGAATCCATGTACCGGTATATAATCACAGAAACCCATGCCAGTTATATAATTTGAAGCTGAGCAATGGATATTTGCATTAGTGAGTCTCAAACTAACTGGATTTCACATTTCTTGTAGCCTTACAAATCATTAACAAATAAATTTGTTCACCTCCAGCTGAACCGTTATGTCTTTACCGTTAAGTCTTAATCAGCATAAAGACATGGTGACGGGGTAAATGAGACAAAATCGTTGGGAATATCAATATTTACCTCAGATAAAGTGTGGTAAATTACTAAATGAAGACTGCTCTCTATATCTAAAATCACAATTGTATAATCAGTAATCAATTTACAGTACAATTGAAAGATATTCAGTGAATAGTGAAATGTGCGAAGACATTGACTCCATAGTTCTGTAAAAAACAGTGAACATGACATGTTTAATGCTAAAGCCAGTGTCTTTAGACATTACTTTTATACTCTGTACAGATTCAAGTCTGGCGATATTACACAAACAAAAATCAAGAACACTAAAAATGCCCTGATAAATTCTGATTGGATTTATAAATACATGATGAATAACTATAAATATTCATATTACTTCTACAGAATTCTTCATTTTAATCACCATTTAAGATGTCATCATTACATACACAAACAAATGCACACGGAGGAGAACATAACAAGCGCAAGCAGCACTCACCATGCTCTGAACTTTACCATACACTGAGGGGGGGTTCATGACAGGTAAAATATGTCCAATGATTTTGTAGGTACCAGCTACACTTGTCTTAAGTGTCAGGGTTATTTAAAACCACAACTGGACAAAATGCAAAATACCTCTATATCAATGTGTGAAATGCACACAGACAGACTTCAGCAATCACAGCCAAGTCATACCAAGAAACATCACTTAATCCCCCCAGATCCATGCAGCTTTCAGTTCATTTCCTCATTAAGAAAAGGTTCACTGGTGAATACTTCAATATGTCAGGTAATGCTCAGCCAATTTTTGACAAAAGAGGAAATAACATTGCATCCACTTTTCTACATGCATCTTTTATAGACTCATATTTTCTAAATATGTGTTTAAAAAGAAAGAAAGACATATTTTCAGATTTTCCTCATTCAGTAGCAGTGGTGTGGCAGCTCTTAAGATGCATTAGGAGGTAGAAAACTCCTGCCTCTCAGCAGGCCATGAAATCTTAAACATGGTCTTAGTACTTTTTATTGTTTTTCGAAACGCAGCTAAACTGGGAAATGTTTTCTGTCTGCAAAGCCATGCGACACTCATAAAGATCCACATATGTTTTCAGTGTTAGTGCTACACACGACACACACATGCATTTGCAAGACCGCAAATGTGATGGAAGCATACAATGCAGTGTTTGTTTTTACACATTTCGCCATAAATGTGGGTGTTTGTAACTTGCCGGCTGATTATCCAACACCCAACTCTCTGAAATTTGCAATATACCTAAGCAATTAGTAAAAACTATACCACACACCTGCCACTGGTGAGTTCTTTGCAGCACAAGACTTTTACAATATTACAGTTCTCCAAATTGTAGAACAACCAAAAGACATCTGGAAAAAATAGAATAATTATAGCTTGACAGGATGAGACAACACAATATCAAGCTGTTTAAAGGGAGAAGAAAAAAAACACTAGGTCAAATGAGCCGTAAAAAGAAGAGGTGAACGTGGAAACAAACTTTTCCTTGAAGCAAACAGTCCTAAAACTAAAAGAGAATAACATGAACAAAATTCAATATGGTTACAGCAATCTTTAAATTCTGTAAGACGGTTGTAGACGGGAACGGAGGCAGGTGCAGTTCAACTTCTTTATTAAACATAAATATGAAAACTCAAATCAAAAACGTAGCATAAACAGAGCAGGAGCAAACGTGACATAGACAAACTAGGAAACCGCTACAACACATAATACTTGTGAACCGAACTGCTAGAATCCCTAGCATTAATCTATCTAATACCGAGCCACGTGCTTCATTACTCGGGAGCCTTAAATACCCGGCGTACTCAAACTAAACTCAACACCGGTGTCAAATCAGGAAACAAAACAAGGGTCACGTGGTTAGTCCAATGGCCGAAACCCCGTGCCACAGCGCCCTC
Source organism: Ameiurus melas (assembly GCA_012411365.1). Classification (NCBI taxonomy): domain Eukaryota; kingdom Metazoa; phylum Chordata; class Actinopteri; order Siluriformes; family Ictaluridae; genus Ameiurus; species Ameiurus melas. The sequence goes on along the minus strand of CM022772.1, from coordinate 9,508,050 downwards.
TGCTGGCCGCACTGTGACAGAACCCCCCAAAGGGCGCTAAACCCAGATCGCCCAAACCGATAAGTCCTCCAACTGGCAGACCTGGCCCCCTGGGACAAAAGTCCACAGCATCGCTAGGCAGAAACTGTCCTGAGTTCCTGGCCAAGCCTGGGCGCGGAATGCTGTACATGGTAATCTGAAGGATCGGAGTGTCGCTTTCAGGGGAGACGAGAGGCTGGGTGACCTCCCCGGGAAAAAAGGGACGCTGAGTGACGTCCTCACTAGCGTAGAGATGTTGAGCGGTGTCCTCAGGAGAGCAGAGATGCTGAGCGCCATCCCTAGCGGAACAGGCAGGCTGGGCGGCGTCCCCAGCAGAACAGAGAGACTGAGCGGCGTCCCCGGTGAAGCAGGAGCGCAGAGCGAGATTCACCGCGAGGCTCAAGGGGGAAGCGAGGTTCACAAGTATTATGTGTCTCTCAAGAGAGGAACGACGCCCTCTGGTGAGACCGGGGGGGGAGCGATGTCCTCCGTGGAGCAGGAAGGGGGAGCGACATAAGGAGCGACGTCTTCCGCGGAGCATGGAGGCAGAGCGATGTCCACAGCAGAGCAGGAAGGCAGAGCGCCGTCCTCAGCCGGACGTGGAGGCTGAGCGGCGACCTCAGCTGAGCAGGGAGGCTGAGCGGCGTCCCCAGCAGAGCGGGGAGGCTGAGCGGCGTCCCCAGCAGAGCGGGGAGGCTGAGCGGCGTCCCCAGCAGAGCGGGGAGGCTGAGCGGCGTCCCAGCAGAGCGGGGAGGCTGAGCGGCGTCCCCAGCAGAGCGGGGAGGCTGAGCGGCGTCCCAGCAGAGTGGGGAGGCTGAGCGGCGTCCCCAGCAGATCGGGGAGGCTGAGCGAGCATCCGAATCCGGGAGGGAGGGTGGGAGTTGGTCTCAGCCCCGACCACAGACTCCCCCTCTCTTCAGCGTGACCTGGCATATTTCATTACAAACTCCGGGTGTGGTATGGTGCATGAACTGTCCTGCGGTGGTTTTCCGAACAAGCGTCTTAATTGAGCAAGCTGCTCCATTTCTCCGAGATACCATTCCGCATACCTGTCAGACCAGGTGTCCATCTTATTGATCCGCAGCGTCCGTAAGTTGGCTCGGTATTCTGTAAGACGGTTGTAGACGGGAACGGAGGCAGGTGCAGTTCAACTTCTTTATTAAACATAAATATGAAAACTCAAATCAAAAACGTTAATTTTTACGTTAGCATTAATCTATCTAATACCGAGCCACGTGCTTTGTTGCTTGTGAGCCTTAAACAAATCCAAAACAAGGGTCACGTGGTTAGTCCGATGGCCAAAACCCCGTGCCACAGCGCCCTCTGCTGGCCGCACAGTGACAAAATACACTTTACAAGCTTTATTATAAAAATGTATTTTAAAACAGTGTCAATTTCTTAAAAAAATAAATAAAATAAATAAATAAACTCAAAATGGTTTTGACACAATTGGATCATACATCCTTTAAAAAAATTAGGTTAGATTTTTTAGGGTGAAGGTCAATGATAATTATTGAAGTGGGTAAACAGACTGGACAGTGGCTATCACTAATCTTTTGGGTTTTGGAATTGTATATCACTAATTACTTTTCACTATTTATTTATTTTTTAATACATCTGGGTGACTAGTTACAGGAAGTTGTTCAACCACAACTTCCTGTTTCACAGGGGTATAAATATGAGGTAACACATAGGCCAAATCCCCTTAGTCATTCATAACAATGGGTAAGACCAAGGAATATAGCTGTGATGTGCAGCAAAAGGTTGTTGAGCTTCACAAAATGGGAAGTGACTATAAGAAAGTAGCACAAGCATTGAAAATGCCCATTTCCACCATCAAGGCAATAGTTAAGAAGTTCCAGTCAACTGGAAATGTTATGAATAAACCTGGAATTGGACGTGTGTCTATATCATCTCAACACACTGTGAAGAGGATGGTTCGAGTGGACAAAAAATCTCCAAGGATCACAGCTGGAGAATTACAGAAGTTAGTTGCGTCTTGGGGTCAGAAAGTCTCCAAAACTACAATTCAAAGTCACCTACATCACCACAAGTTGTTTGGAAATGTTTCAAGGAAAAAGCCTCTACTTTCATCCAAAAACAAACTCGAGTGTCTTCAGTTTGCCCGACACCACTGGACCTTCAAATAGGATCGGGTTCTATGGTCAGATGAAACCAAAATAGAGCTTTTTGACAATAAACACCAGAGGTGGTTTTGGTGCACACAGAAAGGTAGCCATATGGAAAAGTACCTCATGCCCACAGTTAAATATGGTGGTGGCTGTTTAAATATGGTTTGGGGCTGTTTTTCTGCCAGAGGACTTGGATATTTTGTTAGGATACATGGCATCATGGACTCAAATATCAACAGATATTAAAAGAAAACCTACCTGCCTCTGCCAGAAAGCTTAAATGGGCCGTGGTAGGAACTTCCAGGAGGACAATGATCCAAAACATACATAAAAATCAACACAAAAATGGTTTACTGACCACAAAATCATTACTGGACTTCGAAATATGAAGGATCTGGAGAGATTTCATATGGAGGAATGGTCTCAGATCCCTTGCCATGTATTCTCCAACTTCATCAGGCATTACAGGAGAAGACTTAGAGCTGTTATCTTGGCAAAGGGAGGTAGCAAAAATTATTGACTAAAAGGGTGCCAATAATTGTTGCATGTCTATATTTAACAGAAACTTATTTTGGGGATAAACCTGCATTCTGTTTGCAATTGATTGATATTCATGAGAGCAGAGTATATTTTATTATGTTTTTTCTTGAACAGTGATCAAAAGATCAAAATTTTAAACAAGAAAGACAGTATCTAATATTGCTCATATTTACCAAGGGTGCCAATATATATATGGTGACTGGTTTAGCTTGAGCTTGAGGAAAGTTTTTAATGTTCAATACATTCCTTACTATATTAATTATTTATGAATGCTGAAGAAATCACTTTCTCTTCTATAAATATTTCATGGGATCAGAATGCTTTTCCAAATACATAGAATAAATACTGATTCAGTTCTGTATCATTGGATCTCTCTCTACACTAAGTAACACCCAGCAACTAACTTTTAATTTATTACTGAGGAAGATGCAGCATCCAAGTGGCCTTTTTCCTTACACCATCATAAAGCCATAGATATTACTGATCTTACATTATAAATCTTCTAATCTTGAGAAGGAAAGGATACGGAGAGGTACACCCATTCTCAGCTGTTTGTCCTTATTCACAGCACTCAGCCTGGTCTGGTCTGTGCATTTCTTACCGCCTTCTGCGACATTGGAGTTTATCTCAAATGGCAAATCACGAAACCCTTGAGAAGTGAGTCAGCATTTCATGCTGAGAAAACAAAATCTCACATGTCTTCCATTTACAAATTCGGGTGTTTAGAATGCTTACAAGACCAGAAGGAATGATTCGTGGAAAAGGTTGTGCATATTGCTGGCTTGATGAAATAAAGTTAATATAGTGCAGACATATGCAATATAATGGTGTTAACACCCTACAGTGCAGTTCTTCCCAATCCAGCAATCGCTTGTTACAGCATATACTTAGGAATGGCATTTTGAGATGTTAAACCAAGAGTGAATAGCAGGGGATCATTTTAAAAAGCTCAGAAAGAGAAAGAGAAATTGGCAGGGAAGAAATTCAAAGTTTGAGTTAGTGTCTAGCCAGAACATTGTGATGTCTGGTGAATTAAATGACAGAAGTATTTACGTGTGTTAGGGTTCCCTTAACTAACATTATCTACTGTATGGGTTAGCAATGCTAAGCATTAATATACTGTAAGTAATGTTAAAGTATCAAAGTTCATTGATGTTAAAACCTGCATTCAGTAATATTTATTCAATCCATGAGTACAAATAATGCCTCAGAAATGAAATGAAACTACAGCATGATGGAACTTGCTTCTCAGTCTCAGTTCTGAATTTTGTTCCAGACGTGTTCATTCAAGGGCTGTTCATGTTGGGCATTGTGGACTTAATTCTACTCAGTGTTGCTATGAACACTGGTTAATACAGGGGTTCGCTACTTAATGTTAACATCATGTTAATGTTACTTACGGTTTGTTTATGCCAACTAATGTGTTAAATAATATACATTAATATTATATATATATATATATATATAATATGTGAAATTAGTACATAAAAATTAAGTGAACAACAATTAGAGACATTTTAGGGGGAAAATAGGAAAAAAAAGTTACAATAATCAATCTGATGTTCAAAAGTCATTATCATACAGCTATCATTAATGAAATTATCCTCAATATCCCAAAATAAAGAACAGCTGATCTGTAGGATCTTCTTTACATCTTCTTGGTTTCATCTGGCCGCTGAAGCCATTGTCTGCAAAGAGCTTACAAAGCAATCATGGTATCTCACTGATGAAAAATCAGGAGAGGGGTATAAAAGAATTTCCATGTACTATGGAAGTGGAGAAAATAGAGCACCACAGTGACATTACCAAGAGCAGGAGATCCCTCCAAAATTTACAAAAGGACAAAAGAAAAACTTACCAGGGAGGCTGCCAAGTAACCTACGGCAACATTAAAAGAGCTGAAGGAATATCTGACAAGTACTGATTGCTCTCTGCATGTGACAACAATCTCTTGTATTCTTCACATGTCAGGTCTTTGGGGTAGGATGGCTGGATTGAAGCCCTTTCTCACAAAAAAACATCGAACCTTAAATAAATCACCCCAAACTATGTGACAAAATGTGTTATGGTCTGAGGAGACCACTTCCCAAAGTTATAATAATTCCAAATAGTATGTTTGCTGCAAAAAAAAAAAAAGCACATCACCAAAAGAACACCATACCTACAGTGAAGCATGGTGGTGGCAGCATCATGCTTTAGGGCTGCTTTTCTTCAGCCAGAATTGGGGCTTTTATCAGGGTGGGGGGAATCATGAATATCTCCAAATACCAGTCGATTTTAGTGCAAAATATAGTTTCAGTAAGCTGAAACTTTCAGTTCAACAAGGACCCAATGCATACTTCTAAATCAACAAAGGAATAGTTTAACCAAAAGAAGATCAATGTTTTTGAATGGCCTAGTCAGAGCCCAGACCTGCATCCAACTAAAATCTGTGAAGTGACCTGAACAGCTGTGTACAGGAGATGCCCTCACGATTTGATGGATCAACAATGTTTTTGCAAGAAAGTGTGGGAAAATATTGTCAAGTGCCACACTGATAGACTCTTACTCAAAAAGACTGAGTGATGTAATAAAATCAAACGGCGCTTCAAAAAAATATTAGTTTACAGTTGTGCACAATTTTGCGCAACTAGGTTATTGTAATTTATTTCTTATTTTTTTCCCCTAAAAAAAGTTTCTGATCATTTTTCACTTTATTTATATAATTTCACATTAAATGTGGGAAAAGATCTGACATGATTTATCTTAGTAGAATTTTTTTTTTACTTCACAAAAACCTGCTATTTTACCAGGGGTGTGAAGACTTTTTATATCCATTGAAGGTCTGTAGCGGTTTTGTTCGAAGACAGCATGTGACTCAGACAGTTCTTTCCATCACTTTGGTGCCGGGATGGCGGGTCGAGCTGAACCGTGCTTGTGACTCAAAGGGAATATGATACAGAGCCAGATATAATAAGTGTCTTCTGGTAAAAGGAGGTAATGATTTATATTCTCAACTCTTGTAACTATAAAGTTCTCTTATTAGTTTCACTGTAGTTAATGAATAAATCCTAGCAGTTACTAAGTAATTTACTTTAGGAAGAAGAACTCAATTATTTATAGCATTACCTTCACAACCGCACAGCTAAATGTTTGGGTACCTTATTGATCCTGGTTAGTGGACTGAACTAAACTTAGACACTCCTGCAATTCTTATTTCATTGATGAAATTATATGGACCAAAACACTGACTGAAATTCTTGACATTCTTGCCCAGATGGCTGCTGATAAATTATTGCCATTCATAAAATATACAGTGCTTCAGGGCAAGTGATATTCTGGGGTCCGTTTAGATAAATGTCCCCCATTTTATATTGAAAGTACTGTTACTTTTTGAATTTTACACTTGAGCCCTTTGTCATAGGACTGACACAATTGTATAATTTCCAGTGAAGTAATGGTGTCATGTTATATTTATTGTTAATTACGGGTGGCATGACAGCCTTTGGTATGGGGCAATGTTAACTCTCAAGGTACGGTGTGTTATATAATAGATCTCATGGCAGGTACTTTATAACAACTGGCAAAATGTGTTGTAAATTATAATGAGAAATTACATCTCGGATTCGTTTGTGCTTAATTATATACTGTAAATGGAATATCATTATTTATAACTGTCATGACATCTGTCTTGTCGGATTATCCTAGAACCTATTTGGAAACTAGCAAACTCTACTATATGGTACGTGTTTGTGTTATATTTTCTTGCTGAAAAGTATGGTTCTATAATTGACCTATACATAATTTCTCATTTTAAGGTTATACATCCTTTTATATCACTACTGAATTCGCGATTCTGTTTGGTTAGTAGGTATTGATTCATTTTCTATAACAGCAGCTCTGACAATAGCGCTGACTGCAAGACAAATTGCGTTCTATTAATTCACTGACTCTAATACAATAGAATTTCTATAATAACTACTAACACAGAGACATATATGGCAGGCTCTCCACATAAACATTTTATTGACATGGCAAACCTTTCTGTGAGGAAATGTTCATTTAGCATTTATGGAAGGAGTCTCCAGTGTCAGCACTTAGCAACAGTCAGAGATAAAGCTGTTTTTTTAAAGCTTTCAGACTGTTGTACAGTTTCTCTGTAACCTGACAAGCTACATTGGTGTCTCATTAACTTCAAGAGAGAGAAATAAGAGGCTGGTGTGAGAATGAATGTTTATTGCCTAAATACAAATAATAACGAGGAAGAAAACATGATGAGGTTGGTTTCGTGCAACCAACCCATGCCCTGTTGTGTTATTCCTTACTTATGACATGTAATTGACAAGTCTCTGACAGCATTATGAATTGTCATAACCATATGCTAACAAGATCATAGCATTAAACATTATTATACAGTAGCTATAGCTATCATAACAAAAGCTTGTAACAAGCACATGAAAATGTAAAAAAAAATAATATATATATATATATGTTTGTCATTTGTATGATGCAGGGTTAAAGAAAATTGTTATGTATTTTTAATAATTAATGTCTGATGGATGACTAAAAATCTTCAGATACACTTCTAATATCTTCAAAGTATACCATGTCTTCAAGAGCAAATACTGCTTTTTTATTTAAATGCTGTCTAAATGGCACGAATGACTGATATATGAAACTAATTTTTCCAATTCTTTTTAAAAGCAAAACAATGTGTCTGTTCCATGAGAAGACTATAAATTATGGGGAAACGTTCACTGGCACCCTTCACTTGGTTTAAAGCACTTTTATTACCATGTTTTAGTTACAATTGTGCGCTTTTATCTGCTGTAGAACCCAAACAAGCATGCCTGCATCACAGACCCTATAAACCAAACACAGACAGTTTTAATGATCTATTTAATTATTACATCACTGACCTGTGATGAGTCAAAGCATCCAAACAATGATCCAGCCAAAGCTAGGCATCATGTTGTAAATGGGATGGCAAATATCCATTTAAACTTAAGGAAACAAGCTCAATTATTGTTGGGGTTGTGTTTGGAGATATGGAGAAATCTCAGTGCTGTTACTGAATGTTTGGTATAGAGTAGGTGCCAAGACTTTGGGTTTTTACTAATATGTTTATTTGCATTTTTGCCATTTTCCCTTTTCCCTTTTAGTTTTTTCCTTGTCTTGCACTAAATACTGGACTGAAATGAGAAATAAATTCTCATCTTGGCACCATAGCTGTTATGTTAAAATCAGTTTTTTTTCCACCAACCATCAGCCATCTTACAACACTCTTCATGCATTTTTATAAAGTATATAATAGCTGGTGAATCAGCTGTAATTATTCCATTCTGTATCCTGTTCAGCAAATGTGAACAGACAACCACTGTTGTTCATGACCTTGAGCTTGCTGTGAGTCTATCCAGTGATGTTTATCATAGACTCAAAGTGTTACCATAAGCATGATGGTTCTTGTTGAGGGATATCCAAGGCTGTGCTGGTTCTGTAGGGGAACTCCCAGCACCATGGCTCTCTACTGACTCACACTTTCCAACACAGACCTTGGCTTTGAGTTACCTTGCTCCAGACAATGAAGATCTCAGATATTTGAGACACTCAACTGAAAACTCTCGAGGTTATTGGCTTTCAGATATTTAAAACTCATGAATGGAACTGGAGTAAATAAGACCAACAAGGTTTGTTGGAATTTATGACGTTGGGACACAGAGGCGATATTTAATAGATTCGTTTTTACTAATAACAGATGTTGATGGTGTGCAGTGTTGGAAATCACATAAGGAAGTCTATTTGAGATTATATTTAAGTCAAGTGTGTAAGAAATTTGGTATGCCAAATAACTGTTTTCGGTAGCGTGATTGAATTGTTGAAGTGTTGTATTTCCAGTGCAATTGTGGTATCAGTGAGGAAGATTGTGATATCAGTGAGGAAGAAGCTTGCCCAGGAGGCCTCATGAAAACAATGCACTTGCTGTTTTATTGGCAAACTTACAGCACAGTACGGGTTTGGTGGTTAGCCACAGAACTAAACTAGCCAGGGAAACCCACCAACAAAGCAAAACCTACTGATGGAAAAAAAAAATCCACTTGATGTAAAATTCCACGAATATAAAACAACCTACTTGCATAGCACAAACACAACATATGCGGTCATGTGACATATTGTAGTACAGTGCAGTGGCTGATGGGAACTGAAGTCCAGAGCCCCCCCTCGGCCCCTTGGGCAAAATGCCCCTAGCAGAACTAGGAGACTGAGCGGCATCCTCAGCGGAGCAAGAAAGCAATGCAACATCCTCAGTGTAACAGATAAGCAGAGCAACGTCCTTATCGGAACAGGAAAGCAGAGTGATGTTCTCATCAGAACCGGTAAGCAGAGCGACATCCTCAGTGGAACAGGTAAGCAGAGCGACATCCTCAGAAGGGCTGGAGCTCAGAGCGCCGTCCTCAGTGGGGTTGGATCTCAGAGCCACGTCTGCGTGGCAGGACAGTGGGATAGCTTCCTCTACAGGACAGGAGAGGCGAGCAATGTTCTCCGCAAAGCCCGAGGGAAGCTCCAAGATTTCTGTGAGGCCATAGAGGGGAGCCAGGTTCTCTGCGAGACCAGGGAGAAGAGCGAGGCTCTCCGTGAGGCCAAAGGGTGGAATGATGCTCTCCGTGGAGCATGAGGGGGGAACGATGTCCTCCGTGGAGCAGGAAGAGGGAGTGACACATGGCACGCAGCAAAGAAGAGGAACAACATCTTTAACAGAACATGGAGGCAGAGCGATATCCTCAACGAAGCAGGATGGCAGAGCGACGACCTCAGCCGAGCAGGCAGGCAGAGCTAGGTCCTCAGCCGAGCAGGTAGGCAGAGCAACTTCCTCAGCCAAGCATGAAGGCAGAGCGACGTCCTCAGCACAGTGGCGTTATGCGCGGGGTTAGCTAACAGAGGGGAGTACTTGGGTATGTCAGGACACAGAGCAACGTCTTCAGCCAACCCAGGTGACTGAGCGGCATCCTCAGCTGAGCCGAAAAGCTGAGCGGCATCCTCAGATGAGCAGGGAGGCCGACTTTCGTTCTCCACTGACTCAGCTTGATGAACTAGATCCATTATGGGGTGGGGGGGGGGGGGGTTGTGATACTAGAATCGACCACAGACTCCAACTTGTTCCCAGACTCCTCCTCCTATTGCCGTGGCGTGGCGTAGTCTTCCGTGAACATAGGTGGTAAGTTGAAGCCCAGGTACTTCCTGGCGCCCTGCTGCTTATGTAGCGCAGCTTGGTACTCCTCCTCCTGTTGGCGTAGCATAGCATAGTATTCCTCTAACATAGGTGGTATAGTGACGCCAAGGTACTTCATGGCGATCTGCTGCTTCTGTTGTAGGTCTTATGGTCTGTCACGTTTCAAGGTTGAGGCGGAAGCAATCACAGATATATAGCGTTTTATTTAAACAAACAAACAACAAAACAAAGACACTAAGACAACTTCGCAAAATACTGTGGCAAGAAACAAAACACGATAACATGGAATACGGTAGTCTAAGACAAACATAAGACAGAGAAGCAGTGCAAAGAGTGGCTATATATAGGAGTGCTCGTTAACTGAAACGTGATTCAAGTGCAGGTGCTCATGTGACATATTGTAGTACAGTGCAGTGGCTGATGGGAACTGAAGTCCAGAGTGACCTCCTTGATATATCACAATACTCTAACAATGAACACTTTATCTAATAAAATAAAGACATTGAATGTCGAAAGAACGTGCAACCATGGAGGCTCATGGGAACACAAATTATTGCCTGCGTTAGCAATACGTATCAATGCTATATAATACATATTTAATGGTGTGATTATACATATTACTGGTGACGTACCTTGTATATCTGCCCTTCTGTACTGATTTGGAAATAAATGAATTCACTGTGGTATGAATAACATAAATAAATAGTAAGTGGAGAAAAGCAGTCATGTTTGATGATAAACAGTCAGTGATTCAGTTACAGCTTCCTTTCATATATTTAAAAAATGGATAGTCTTCTTCCCCTCCATTCTTCCCAAACAGTTTAATGTCAAAAAGGCTAAACATATCCATACTGCATAACAAAACAATAATGTAAGTCATCACTTATGGCACTAAGTTGTTTTTGTTTATTTTATTTAATTATCATTATTTATAATGTTACAATGGACAGTTTTTATGAGGTCATGATGAATTCTTGGCAATAACATCATGCGTGAGGTTTGTTCTTGATGAATATGCAATCTGCCATCTTTGAGCTGTGTAAACAATCGAGTACATAACATACTATATTCCTTTTAAAAGCGGAACTGTTTACTCCTGATCCATCGTAATCTTGGCCTTCAGAAATATCTGTTTATGAAAGCTCATCTGCTACATTTCAGATCCATCAGATAGTGAAATTCATAGAATGCGAACTGTTTAGCTGGAATAGGAATCAGATGCAACTTCTTGTGATTGTCCAGTATGTTTGGAACCTAATACAACAATGTTCAAGAAAAAAAAGATGATTTTTGCACAAAGTGACTGAAGAGAAACTGGCTAAAAGTGAGCTCTTAAATTGAACACTGAATATATTGTCCTCTGTAGTGGTAAAATAATACCAGGGTCCTATGTAGCGAAATAAAAAAGCCATAACACTATGTACATCCAAGGACAGGACAGAATAACACACTATATGTACATAAACTGTCACAAGTCATTTAAATGCAACCTTGAAACTCTCTGGACAGATGATGATGATGATGATGATTATGGCGTTATAAGCTGACCTGGGAGCAGTTCCCTTGCCTCATTTTAACCAAGACAATGTTAAGTAAACTTCAAACATGACCTCAGATCAGTATCTACTGACACTCAAGTGAGACAGCATGGTTAGAAACATGGTCTCAGAACACAAAGGACATTGTGAGGGTGGAACGAGCAGAGATTTGAAACATTAATGGGCAAAATGCCTTTCGCATTCTTTTAAAGGGATGAAATGAAGGCTATAGGGTACACTAACTAACTAAAGCTATTGAATTCTTTATAACATGAGTTGTCAAGGGTTTTGAGATAGGTAGAGGTTTTCAGAAATAGTTCCTAAAATAGGTTCTAAAAAGGTTGCAATTCTGTCTGGTTGGGAAACACTTGCTAGTAGACGTTGTAGGATTATTCATAGAACCTTTTAAGGCTTCCCGCAGATGGACAAAGACTTTTTGTTGAAGACTATGCTTGTGGAAGGTTATAAATCATATATGGTTGTAGGTTATACAGCCTATATGACATGATATTGTTATTCTATGACAGCGTAGTAAAATACTTCTTATGGCATTTGTTGTAACATTTATTTTGACTACATGTGAGGATAGTGTCATGTGCCGTAACATTTCGGCTTTGAAAATACTGTCGCACTACAGTGCATTTTTTTACACAATGTCTTGCCAGCTTTTTATATGCAGTCAATTCCATTTCAATTCCATGTTTTGTTTGTATAGCACTATGCATTGTACCAAAGCAGCATTACAGTCCACAGCATCTAGGTGGACATTATCCACTGAAGCAAGGGTGAAACATGAACAATTCGTAGATATCCATGTGATTACAACAGCAGGGTGTGAGTCACAAGTGTAGCAGCTCCAAGCAGAAATAGAGCATCACGATGAATCAGGCAGGTCTGGAAGGCAAGAGGAGACATGGTAGTAGAAGTGTGCCAGAATCATGCACCGGCATCAATTAGTCTCTATGGGTACACAGGAATGTTTACAACTAAACAATAACGTTTCAAACTGAATACATTATTGTTAGTATTAGCTAAACAGGGGCTAGCATTTGCAGAATATATAGGGTTAACATGAATAGTTATAATGAAATAATTCAAATGTATAATTATATTTACACACTCTATAATCCAAAATATTGAATACATTTAAAAGTTTTTTGTTTTTTTTAAAGACCAGCTACTGTTTATATAGACTTATGATTAATGTCCCCAGTAGGTTGGCCTGTCAGATTTTATTACTCACCACACAACATCACAACAGCATCTATCTCTCTCTCTCTCTCTCTCTCTCACACACACACACACACACACACACACACAGTGATGAAAATACTCTGGGGAGTTAGGCTGAGTTGACCTGCCTGACAACAGACAGCAGACATTGCCTCTCTGCCCTGCTATGCTAGCACACTGTCACCACCCATCCACCCAAAGCTAGATTGGAAAGAGTTTGCATTACCCCTGGAGAGAAATACTGTTTATCTAGATCTGAATAACTGTTATAGTTTGACACATTCATCTAAACTCTTGCAGAAGGCAATAATACTGCGAGGCCAAGAGCGATCTGTCTAAAGGCATGTTTCGAATGTTTGGGGAAACTGCTTCTTTTGAGTCAGCTAATGTAGGCCAAGTGATAATCCATCACTTCATGGATGTGCCTTTTATTTGCTTTTGCACCACAATGATTGTTTTTTTTCCCTCTTGTGGGTCTAGGTATATTTGAAAACTGCTTTGGAAGTACTCCAGTTGTGCAATCATGGCACAATGCGGCCCGAGACGTATGGAAAATGTATAGTAAACTTTATAATTTAAAAAATGTCTTCATGATAAATTTGGCCTTGCAATTGCGGTGAGAAAATAAGAAAATAATCAATGACAGCATAGACTAGAAGCAGAGTTACTCTTACAATCCAATAGCACATCCTGAAGTGTTTATTTCCTCTTACCCCACAACAATTTATTCATTTTTATTCATTAAAGACTGACACGTTATTATTTTTATCTGTTAAGCATTGTCTTTAATGTTACAGAATTAGTTCTTATTAATGCTTGCATTCTAGCAGCTAAGCCTTTCCCTCTTTTTCTCTCTCTTGTTAAGTTAATATTAACAAAAATTGTTTGTCATGTTACCGAGAAACTGCACATCTGTATTTATATTATTTTTTTTTATTTTCCCAAAAAAAAAAAAAAAAATATTCATACAAAGATACATTCAGATATTACTTTCTAACCGCGCCGTGTGAAGCACAGCTCACGGTATATATAAACATAGTCATTAGCCTCGCAGCCGCTAACAGCTGCGGGCAATTCCACAACACATGTGACCCATGACGAGACGGGACGAAGACATGACGTCAACCCAAAAGCAGCATGCGCACCAGCACCCAAGGCACGCTGCTTCACGGGGGAATCGTGACACCAATATTATTATTATTATTATTATTATTATTATTATTATTATTATTATCATACCTAATCTTAGCACTTTTATAAATTATTCAGCCTTAATAAATCATAGTTGGATTTAGACTGTGTGATGAGAGAAATATTATCACCTGACTGCTCACACTGCATGACTCAGACCTCTTTATCTGCTGGTGAAAATCGCATCACACACACAGTACAGCCATCCAAAGTAACCTGCCATGATACCTCTATACACCTCAGTCTGGAAATGCTGACATTAGCAGTCAGCACTCAGTTTGCACAGATTTAAGGCCAATGATAAAGACACAGAGGATGCTGTTGGAACTGTTACATTAGTGCTGCTTTGGTGTTTTTGTGATCTTTTTATCTCTCTTTTTTGCCATTGAATTGAAACTTGTCAAAATAGCTGGACACTTGTTACACTCAGCCTACAGGATGGGAATATGGTTACCGAGCAACCTCACTACACCGATGACTAACTGGGGGTGCTAAGTAAGGAATAAAGCATGCTAGGACATGCTGTTATATGCAGGCAGATGTGAAGCGTAGTTGCTATTACCAACCTGACGTTGATTATTTTGCAATCATAGAACATCCTGGAGTGTTTTATTCCTCTTATCTACATTCCTTTTTATATAAATGAAAGAACTATACATTGTACTTTATTAAATCAGTTTCTAGTTACATTTGTCCTGCTGTTAATATGTCCTGCTACGTAAGTGATACTAACTTGTTTCACAGATATTCCTGTTATCAGTAACATTAAAACAGCTATAAAACAAAAAAAAGTCATTACCCCCATCAGTCTCTTTTCTCTCTGCAAAGTGCACTGTCCTGAAGACTTTCTTTTCCATGGCAGGAAACTGACTGACACTCTGGAAACTACACATTACACATAGCATAATGTCAAATGAGCTACCTGAGGCTGTCTGCATGGCCCTTCGACACAACGGGGCATTTGCCATTTTTACCCTCTTTCAGCCAGTCCTCATCTTTCATCTCAAGTTCACCTTTCTCTGGTATAGTTATCCAGTGAAACATTGCTTTTTCAACCTTAACTCAACATGACATTGAACCCCCACTATAAAGCCTATTATGTCATCAAGATAAATCAAATAACAGCACTGGGTTCTTCTAACCTCCCATGGCACTATGCCCACCGTCTCCACTTTCACTTGTACATACTGCATTTTTCATCACCAGAGTCACAAAAGGGTATTTTTGGCACTGCGGGTGAAAGCAACTGCCTTGTATCACCATATGGGATTTCAGTGTCTTCTTAATGGACAACAAAGGGGAGAAATGGACGGTACAAGGGAAACTGTTCATTTACAATTGATTGAATCACCCTTAAAAAAAAATCTGATGTTTTATGATGTTTATTCTAAATATAAAATATACCATTCTTATATCTTCCCAACTCCCCAAAATATTTAACAAGGTATGTCCTGGCTTATCAGCTTCAACTTTGGTAGATAAGGGTCTAGTTTAATAAATGATACAGTCATATATATTTGAAGTCCTTTATCATTACCTTCAAACAAGCAGCATTGCATTCTGGATATGCTAATCAAATATTCAGCAAGAATAGAGACTAACTTTAAACCACTTTGGTAATAAGCAATTTGAGAATGTAACTATACTGCAAGAACATAAAGGAGTTACTGTAAAAGACGTAGAGCATGCAGACTTTATTCATTCAGTCATCTAAGTTAGAGGTTTATCCTGGTTTGGGTTGTGGTGGATCCAGAGCCCATCTCAGGGTCATTGGTCATGATGCAGGAACAGTCCCTAGATGGTACATCAATCTATCACAGGACACCATTCACATACTCATTCACACCTGGGGGCAAGTTAATCCATGTTTTAAGAGGTGGGATGAAACCATTGAACCCTGAGGAAACCTATATGTGACTCCAACAAACTTCACATAGACGGTAACTTGAGCTCAGGATTGAGCCAGGGAGCCATGAAGTGGCAATGTAGAGACATTTAATTTTTATATTTTGTAGTTATTAAGTTTTTTGGTTCTTTTAAGGCATTTCTAATGGATCTTTAAGTAAGCACTTTAGAGCAAAGTGATTTTTTTCATGTGAAAGGCTGATTTTTTTATCAGAAAAGCTGAATACAATCCAATCATATCTAAGTTGAGGGTTTAAGGCTCAGTGGACTATGAGCAGTTCTCTGAGATTTAAACTTTTATTTTTCAGTATTAACCACACTTTTGTCCTACTTTTGAACAAAAGCATAAAATCACAGCCTCGCGGGGCAGTGGTGGCTTAGCAGTTAAGGCTCTGGGTTACTGATTGGAAGGTCGGGGGTTCAAGCCTCAGCACTACCTGGTTGACACTGTTGGGCAAGAGTGAGCAAGGCCCTTAACCCTTTATGCTCCAGGGGTGCTGTATCATGGCTGACCCTCCTCTCTGACCCCAACTTCCTGACATGTTGGGGTATGTGAAGAAAAGAATTTCACTGTGCTGTAATGTACATGTGATCAATAAAGACTCATTATCATTATTACGTTCCATGACAAAATGAGTGTATGGTCTAACGAATGGAGTGAATTTTAGGTAGGAAACAAGTCTTAATTTGTTAACCAATTATTACAATGAATTACCAAATATGGCAAGTGGGATGAATCATGGGATGACTCATCTTACAGAGACATTGTTTATGTTCTAGCTAGTGTTATTTTTTGAGTACTTCTAACTATTACTAGGAGGGTCTCTAAACAGTCCAGTCTCTGTCATGGTTGCTGTGCAGTGGTGTGTATGGAGAATCCAATGCCTGTGGGGCACATATGGTTTAGTGTCCTGCTAAAGGTCCAAACACCATTAAAGAGAAGAATTCATGGATACATATATTTAGAGCTCTTCAGAAATGTTGGTCAGCGTCTGTGGTGATCGCTAGTTTTTAATTAGGTTTTGCTACAAAATGGCTGGCCATGTAGAAAAATAACACATGTTAGAGACACACATTCTGGAATTAACCATTTCATTCCCAATTGGGGTTTCTGATTTATGACCCTTGTGTCTTGGTCATAATGGTAAAAATCAATGTTATTCTATTTTCAGTTGCTCTCTTCCACAGTCTATAAAAACGTAATATTATAATATAAATCTAACTCTCCAGAGAATATAAAGTTAAGAATCTTGTCAGAGGTTTTGAATAGTTGTTTTTTTAATTTCTGGCCGCTTGCTTAAGGAATAACGATATGCCACATGAGAGGCCAAAACCAAAAGAATGTTCTGTTAAAATGCTCAGTTTCAGTGTTCAGTGCTGGTTCTCTGTGTCACTTGAGTTTAACGATCCAACGAACATTCTTATGACTCACATCCCCCTCTCCACCCACTCACCAAATCCTCTGATACTTTATCCAGCCACTGTGTGAACAACCCAACCCATAAAACTGGAGTGGCTGTCAAAAAGCCAAAACCAAGAATCGAATACTTAGACAGGGTTGGGAGTATTTCTATGGTGGCTTCGTGCAGTGTTCACCCACTGTGCACCAAAACCAGAAACAAAAGCACTTTAAATATGTCTCCACAGAAATGTCCTGGTGACCTCAAATCATCAAGTAGAAATGGAAAAATTGTGATTACTGATTTTTTTTTATTATTATTTCTTTTATTTATTTATTTTTTTAGCTAGTGTTTTGCAAATGATACTCTGAAAACATTTACTCAGAAGGAATAATTTAGACCTCAAAACCTGGAGAGAAATATTGGGAAGTCTTGGGAAATATTGAAGATAAGTGCATATTTGGTCCATCTGGATTATTTTTTTTACTTAGAAATGTTGGTGTCAAAGGACTCCTATGAAGAAACAGACACTGGAGAATTTTATGTTTTATGGAAAAAGTATTTCAAGTGGTTTGGCTGTTCATGGTTAATGAGAGAGAGAGAGAGATAGAGAGAGAGAGAGAGAGAGAGAACTCTCAAAGATCGTAGAGGAGCAATAAGACAAAAGGAATGTCATGCTAAGTGCCAAGTGATCTGCTCCCCAGGTTTCAGTCATCGTTTACAGTGAGAGTGCTCTCTCTCTCTCTCTCTCTCTCTCTCTCTCTCTCTCTCTCTCTCTCTCTCTCTCTCTCTCTCTTTTTTTTTTTTCTCTCTCTCTCTCTCTCTCTCTCTCTCTCTCTCTCTCTCTCTCTCTCTCTCTCTCTCTCTCTCTCTCTCTCTCTCTCTCTCTCTCTCTCTCTCCCCTTTTCTCTTGCACCACTTCAGTGGATAAGGAGGATCTGTACTTTTCCTGCCTCAACACGTTTATCTCAATGATAAGACTGTTGGATACATTTCGGACGAGAGCAAAATGTAAGCGTATGTGAGCTGATCTTTGAGTTTACATCTGAACAGATTGAGTTCTTATAAAGGAACCGTTGAGGAGTTTTATTGGTTACTAAATGGTAAAATCTGAATCTTTTCTCATTATAATGCATTACAAACTGCATGCAGCATGAAATACCCATGGCTGAAGAGATACTCCCAAACCAAATCTCTGTGGAAAGTATAACATGACATTATACTAAGATTTGGAGTCTGGGATCTGATTGTTCTCTCAGTTACTGTAACAGAAAAGACTAGTATGTTTAAACCTACAGTCATCTCTATCTAATGTAGCATATGTGCAGTTATACCACAGCACTGCTGACTTCTTGAATCTGACTGCTCAGATGATGTTGATTCGTTTGCTTTAACAGCAGCTCTGACAGTCGTTCTGGCTACACAACAAATCACAGGGTTGTAGTCATTCATGCACTAACATGCAGTAACACGTTTATCATTTCTGTTGTAGTTCACATGGACCGATAAGGCAGATGCGCTACATGATCTAAACTTAATTGCAGATAAATTATAAAATGTGCAGTACAAAGTATGATTGACAATATGGTATAATGAGATAATCATCAATCAACAACAAGAGGGAAACATACTGTAGCATCCAGGGTAACCATGTGTATGCTCCAGATACAGTGGATAGAGATTAACATGAAGAAATGCTGGAATATTTCTTTAAATGACCTGATTAATAAAAATTCACGTATGAAAGCACTGACAAGAAATTGTCAACAAAGCTTTTTAGGATTATGGTGCGACTATAGTCACAATATAGCCATGAAATCCTGATGAATAGTGAGTCAATGAGGCAAAAATACCCTTTGAAACTAAGGGTTGTGATAACGGAGAACATAAGTCACCACTAGAACCACAGAAATATCCTAAGCAGATCCTTGTTAAACAACACAATTTCCTGTTCTTCTGGCTACAACACATAGGTTGTGGCTGAACCCACATAACCCCTGGCTTTGCTGGACCTACAAAGCCAGACTTATAAAGTGTGCGTGTGTGTGTGTGTGTGTGTGTGTGTTCATGAGTAAGTGTGGGAGTAAGCAAGTGAGAACACATGCCCTTGAGAGTTTTCACAGCCTGTGATGTGCATGTGGGGAAACACTCGTACTCTAGCATTCCGTCACTCTCCATTGACAGGATCTATCACTCCTGTAAACATGGACAAGATAGAGCTCAAGAACACACTTCATACCTGTCAGATTAATTTCACACTCTCCCAATAAATTGTCCTAACAGTCATGAGCTGGAATCTGGTGGACCTACAAAGCTTTTGAATAAATATATAAATAAGTGATCAGTGATGTTTGCCATCGCATTACTCACTGGTGCATTTGTGGTGGCTCAATGGGCCACTGAACAGAAGGTTGTGAGTTCAAAATCAAATGTCATTGTTTAATCATTGCCTTAATGCTTTAACTGCTCAAGTATATCCTATGTGAGTTATATTTTTAATCAAATGTTTCAGGCAAATTAATAAATGTGCATAAGAATTTTTGCAGGTAATAATTATGCAGTTGAGTTCTTCATCTTAACAATCTTACTCTTATCTAGTTTATTAACCACGTACCCTACCACATATACAGTATCTCACAAAAGTGAGTACACCCCTCACATTTTTGTA
Organism: Ameiurus melas; assembly: GCA_012411365.1. Taxonomy (NCBI): domain Eukaryota; kingdom Metazoa; phylum Chordata; class Actinopteri; order Siluriformes; family Ictaluridae; genus Ameiurus; species Ameiurus melas. The sequence continues at coordinate 9,488,218 of CM022772.1, read as the reverse complement.
AATATTTGATGATATCTTTTCATGTGACAACACTGAAGAAATGACACTTTGCTACAATGTAAAGTAGTGAGTGTACAGCTTGTGTAACAGTGTAAATTTGCTGTCCTCTCAAAATAACTCAACACACAGCCATTAATGTCTAAACCGCTGGCAACAAAAGTGAGTATACCCCTAAGTGAAAATGTCCAAATGTCAATATTATGTGTGGCTACCATTATTTTCCAGCACTGCCTTAACCCTCTTTGGCACGGAGTTCACCAGAGCTTCACAGGTTGCAACTGGAGTCCTCTTCCACTCCTCCATGATGACATCACAGAGCTGGTGGATGTTAGAGACTTTGTGCTCCTCCACCTTCCGTTTGAGGATGCCCCACAGATGCTCAATAGGGTTTAGGTCTGGAGACATGCTTGGCCAGTCCATCACCTTCACCCTCAGCTTCTTTAGCAAGGCAGTGGTCGTCTTGGAGGTGTGTTTGGGGTCGTTATCATGCTGGAATACATGCTGCGATCATGCTCTTCGTACATGTACATTCATGGTTCCCTCAATGAACTGTAGCTCACCTGTGCCGGCAGCACTCATGCAGCCCCAGACCATGACACTCCCACCACCATGCTTGACTGTAGGCAAGACACACTTGTCTTTGTACTCCTCACCTGGTTGCCACCACACACGCTTGACACCATCTGAACCAAATAAGTATATCTTGGTCTCATCAGACCACAGGACATGGTTCCAGTAATCCATGTCCTTTGTCTGCTTGTCTTCAGCAAACTGTTTGGGGGCTTTCTTGTGCATCATTTTTAGAAGAGGCTTCCTTCTGGGACGACAGCCATGCAGACCAATTTGATGCGGTGTGTGGAGTATTGTCTGAGCACGGACAGGTTGACCCCCCACCCCTTCAACCCCTGCAGCAATGGTGGCAGCACTCATACGTCTATTTCCCAAAGACAACCTCTGGATATGACGCTGAGCACGTGCACTCAACTTCTTTGGTTGACCATGGCGAGGCCTGTTCTGAGTGGAACCTGTCCTGTTAAATCGCTGTATGGTCTTGGCCACCGTGCTGCAGCTCAGTGTCAGGGTCTTGGCAATCTTCTTATAGCCTAGGCCATGTTTATGTAGAGCAACAATTCTTTTTTTCAGATCCACAGAGTTTTTTGCCATGAGGTGCCATGTTGAATTTCCAGTGACCAGTATGAGGGAGTGTGAGAGCGATGACACCAAATTTAACACACCTGCACATTCACATTCACACCTGAGACCTTGTAACACTAACAAGTCACATGACACCGGGGAGGGAAAATGGCTAATTGGGTCCAATTTGGACCCAATTAAGGCAGTGCTGTAATATTGGTGGCCATACATAATATTGCCATTTGGACATTATCACTTAGGGGTGTACTCACTTTTGTTTCCAGCGGTTTAGACATTAATGGCAGTGTGTTGAGTTATTTTGAGGGGACAGCAAATTTACACTGTTACACAAGCTGTACACTCACTACTTTACATTGTAGCAAAGTGTCATTTCTTTAGTGTTGTCACATGAAAAGATATCATCAAATATTTACAAAAATGTGATTTATATATATATATATATATATATATATATATATATATATATATATATATATATATATATATAGAATGTTAGTGTTTATTTGTTTGTTTTTTCTTCAATTGCTTTTTCTTCAATTGATGCAACTTTTATTCTTTGAATAAGTATAGTTATTTTGTATATACATTAAGGGTGTAACTCTCCAACTGTATCTGTTTAAATATTCGTATCTGTATTTGTATCAGTATTTGGATATGAACTTGAAGTGGGCTTGACTTAAGCTGGAGGTTTTTAATGTTTTAATGTTTGTCCATCCATCCATCCATCTTCTATACCGCTTATCCTTTTCAGGGTCACAGGGAACCTGGAGCCTATCCCAGGGAGTATCGGGCACAAGGCGGGGTACACCCTGGACAGGGTTCCAGTCCATCACAGGGCACACACTCAGTTTTACTGTTTAGGAGACACTGTTGGGAGTGTTTCCAGCAGTGTCAGAATGGTGTGTGAATTCCTCAACCTCAACTAGAGATGTGACTGTTTTTATTCCCAGTTATTATTTTTGTTCGTATCAGCCTGTGATATTTTCTAACATATTTAGTTAGTTTATTTACTTAATTGTATTTCCCAAAATATAAACAAGCTAGTAGCCTAATTTGAACTCCCTGACCCTGATCAGGCAGTTAAAAAGGACCAGTGCGCAGTAATGTGGCAGTTATTTGAGCTCTATCTCTGACAACTCACTTTCACTTGCAAAGAAGTTAAAAAAAATAAATTAAAAAAAAGGTTTGCAGGATCCCACTACCGATGCACACCTCTAGTTTTAACCACATGCTCTGTGAACCCACCTGGAAAGTTTTCTAAATAAAAAATAGTGCACCTCTTATTCATATTTATATTTATACCCATTTAAACTCATTCTCTTTTCATTCTGAGTAATGTAGTTGTATCCCTACTAGGCAGAATCATATTTAAATTTTCTCAGACACACACACACACCCACAGCCACACCCACCCACACACACACACACACACACACACACACCAAAACCCCCAAGCTTGAAAACTGACAAATTACTTCATCTCTTTTTGGAGATGGTTTCAAACTTGGGTCATTTCTTCTGGGGATCTTACTGGACAAGTCTGCGTCTAAAGTGATTCACCCTTGGACAGCTGCTATTACTTTCAGCCTTAAACATATTTCCAGTGAAAATCCTTTTTTTTTTTTTTTTTAAATCCCCTAACTGAGTAAGGGTGTGTTTAAAATCTGCTGTCTGGCTACAATATAACTTTTATTCAGTGCGTCACTGCCTTGATATGATTTGGCTTCTTTTTTTTTCAGTCCCACTTACTGTACACATCAAGTTTTTGACTTGGAAATAGGTATCCTATTGCTCACAAGGCAGCAAATTATTGTCTGTTTAACCCCTATTACTGACACCAGATTTATACCAATAAGGTCTTTCCATAGAGACACAGCAATGGAGAGAGATCATATTGCACAAAACTCCTAAAGAATAGCTATAACACATGGTAGATTACAGATCTGAAGAATCTTATAGCTCTGAGAACTCATTACACAGCATGGCATACTGTAAATCATGGACAGACATCTGATCCTCACAGGATCATTTTGTTCACCTGGAATGTTCTTACAAATTCGTCTATATGAAAATATTGCGTGCTATATCAAACTGGTGTCCAAAATGACCTTCACTCATTCATCTTCAAGAAGCACTTTATACTGAGGATCCCAGGAACAATGAGCAGGAGGCAGGAATACACTTGGATGGGATGCCAGTCCATCCAAGAGGAACATGCACACATTTACACAATCATTCAGTTCTAGTGGCAACTTAAATAGCCAGTTCGTCTACCAGCATGAACCCAGGGTGGTTCCCATGTGAAACTCTACAAAGACAGTATCCAAGCTCAAGCTCGAACCAGGGACCCTGGAGCTGTAAGGTGGCCATGCGCCCAAATTACCTGGTAAATAATTTCATTGATTGACCCTCATGGTTGCCAAGATCATATCAAAAAATCTGATCTGCTTTTTAGTGTGTGTCTATTGGAATTTGGGTTTACAGGGATTAGTGTCCTCCAAATAATTAGAAATGCTCCTTCATGCTTCACGAACAGTTGTTTGCTTTCTCTGCAAAATACACGCTGAACTGGCCTCCACCCAAACCAAAAGGCAAACCTTTCCAAACATACTTGCAAAAAGATAGGGGTCGATATCTGATTTAGAAAGCACAACATCATGTATTGTTCCCTGTTTCACTATGAATAATCTCATGACATTTCTGGGGGACAACTGTATGGCCACTGACAGACTTTCTTTCTTTCTTTCTTTTTGCATGTGAACATTTTTTGGGCAAAGGAATACTTCCAGCTACAGCCAGAATGTAGATGTGGACATAGCATATGTATGTTTTTGTTGGCTAACATCATGGGGCGATCTGCCATTTTCAAACCAGGAACATACAGAGTCTGAACTATACCTCCACACTTGTCTACTGGCCCAAGACCAACTTACTCTACATCTTAACCTTGACTATTACAAATGAAACTGATCTCAGATAAGCATAATAGAAAAATCTGTGCCAACACCTTAAGACTGCTGCATGGAATTATTTTCTGGAAAGTAAATTGTGCTTTTATAAGATGCCATGAAGGGCACTGAAAATGTTTTCAAACGTTAAGGAATATTTTTTTTTTTATGGCGTGAGAGAAGCTGCCTTCCCTCGAGCAAGCAAGCTAGTTCCCTGTTTGGTGAAAGGAGCGATCCAAAAATGAGACATCAGGAGTCAAGAATGCAAGAAAAAGAAAACAGGACTCTACTCTCTCAGGAGGAACTCAACTCATTTGCACAGATGTTCTCCCTTCCCTCCCAACAGTACAGTGAGCAGATTGTTATAGATTAGTGAACATGGGTTCTTTTTTCCCCCACAAGTATCTGAAGTAAGACAGCAAGTTTTCAATGGAGCAGAGTTGACCAAAAGAATGAGGACATCAGCACTCTGTAGACCTTAGAATCAAAGATTACTGGTATTGTAGGAGGACTAACTAAACATAATACACAATGATTGATTCTTTCTTGAGAATTCAGTCCAGTCACATTTTTCATTAACCTTATTGTTCATCAAAGTTGAATTGCTGCAGTATATTCATACAATCATGCAACCTAGGATTCTCCCTTAAAAATCATCAACAAAGTCTCACATTTGCCAATGTATACCCATTCACATGACATGGGTAAGTCATATGGAATCATCTGAAGTTTATGGATTAGGTTAGCGTTCGTATCTTTTCTCAAAACTTCATTTGTATGAGTTTAAGCCAATTCCAATAACATTTGTTCAAACATCTGTTTGAATTCATACAATTTTAATAAGGTAGGTCAGTCATGCAACCAGCAGCAAGTTGCCATCCTTATATAAAAAAATAATAAAAGCTACTTGTTTTCTAACACATTATTCTGTAAAAATTTTATTTTTCAATTCATATTAATAGAAGTAAGACATTACTGTCCGTTAACATTCATAAGTGTCTACCCAGTATTATTAACAGCTCTTTCTTTTGGTAAATTGTTAAATAAATAGGTGCATGGATCAAAGTTGATGTGAAATCACTTAAAACATTTATGTTATGCATATTTTTCAGATGAGTGTTATGCATTCCGGTTAATTTCTGGACAGAACATTGTGAAATATTGTCTGTACTTGACATATGGGATGATGATGATAATGATTATGATGATGAGTAGTAGTAGTAGTAGTAGTAGTAGTAGTAATTATAGTAGTTATATTTTGGCTTGAGCCAGCCTTGTAGTTCTGTAACTTAAATAAATGTAAGTAATGTTCAGGTAATCATGCATGACACTTAAGACAGATGTCGAACCGATCAAACTCTACGTCTGGTGCAATTATTGTAAGTTTCAAACTAGACACATTCAATCCTGTGCACTGTAATTGTGTAGGCAGGGATTTGTGTTTTGACATGCTTTTCAGATAACTTCACCACTCCTGTCAGCCAAGAACAGGAATCTGAAGCTACAGTGGGCACAGGAACACACTCACTGAAACTGGACAGTGGAAGATTGGAAAAACATTGGCTGGTCCTTCTTGTCAGCTTGAACCAGTCTGGCCATTCTCCTCTGAACTCTCTCATTAACAAAATGTATTTTTTTTGTTTGTTTGTTTGTTTTTTGCACCTTGCTGCGTAAACAAATAGACTGTCGTGCGTGAATATCCAAGGAGATGAGCACTTTCTAAAATACTAAACCAGCCCATCTGGCACCAACTACCATGCCACAGTTAAAGTCACAGAGATCACATCTTTTCTTCATTCCAATAGTTATTGGTAAGACTAACTAAAGACCTCTTGACCTGTATCTTCACGATTTTATTCATTGTGCTGATGCTTCTTGATTGGCTGACTGGATATTTCAATGACTAAGCAGAGGAACAGCTATTAATAAAAAAGAAAAAGAAAATGGCTGGTGAGTATCTACTATGATGATGGTAAATCTGAGTTAAATGCTCATTTCAATATGATTTTGAATCGTAAGATGAAGAATTTGAGAGCCAGCACCCACAGCTCAGAGCAAAAAATAAATAAATAAATAAATAAATAAATCCCACATCTGACCAGCACAATCCAACCGCTTCCACTACTCGTAATAGCTCTCCCCCGCATCACCAAACCACAAACATGATGCAGCTGCACCAGCAGGGCAACAATCTGCCACATTGTGTAGTTCTTGTGTACTTGATTTGGGACCATCATTAGGACTTGCTGGAGGTCTTAATTGTTGTCGTCAGCTCATGTGGAAATAGTTAGCGGCTTTCTGCTCATCAGTTTCAGAATGGAGCTGCCAAGTGGAGGGCAGCATGGATGCTTAGCAGCTCCTGCCACTTTGTTTCACTCCAAATTGAGGACTTCCAGAGTTGGCATGAGAGTGATATTATGTTAGGCACAGATGCAGAGCTGTTGTATGGATTTTCTAATGATCTGAGATTGATGATCTGTAATAATTAGATCAGGGATTCTTAACCCTCATCCTACCAACATATTTAATATACAAGGACTACCGACTGGGATCCCTGAGGACCCCAAGAATAAACTACTGTAATAAACAATCCACATAGCAAAATGTTAACTTATTTCTTCTTAAAACATTATTAGTGATGTAATGAATATCGTCTGGAAAAAAAAAAACAGAAAACAGATTATTATTGTTTTAGGAAACTTACAGTTAATTTGCATATTGTTTCCAATAAAAATATATACTTTTCTTTAAAACAAATTGCAACAATCCACATTAGTACTTAAATGCTTATTTACCATCTTTTGATTCTGGTATCATTTAGTTTTCAATAATTTCAAGTAAACATTATTTGTGTTATATTTATATATGATGAAACCAACCGGGATCATTTTGAGCCCAGTATCAAATAATTTGCATACTGGCATGTTACAGGAGGAGCAAACATTTGTTTACCTTCGTGTCTGTGCTTTTCCCCACACTCACACCAAGGCCTGATCAGCTCTGACTGTATGTCAATCATATACATGACACACTGATACACAGTGTTATCTTGTACAATAGAACATAAACATTAAATCTGGTAGTCATAAAACATTTTATTACGAAATTATATATTGTATTTCACCCTGTCCAGGGTGTACCCCGCCTTGTGCCCAATGCTCCATGGGATAGGCTGCAGGTTCCCCGTGACCCTAAAAAGGAGTAAGCGGTAGATGGATGGATGGATGGATGGATGGATGGGATATTGTATTTCTGACTTTGAACATTATCTTATCTTAGCAAGAGCAGCATTTGTGTGTCAGCTGCACCTGTGTTTATCTCCTCCAAAATGACTGACAGAGTGCCCCTACCCCCTCTGATAGTTTGTGATGCTTATAATTGTGGGAAACATTAACTCAATAAATAGTTAATTTATTAAAACTGCATAGGCGGAATTGAGTGCTTTTGACTAGGGTCCCCCAGGACTTAATAATAATTAAAAAAAGCACTAATTAAAACAGAAACAATGAAAACAATGATATGAAGTCATTAGGAACACATTGATTGACAAGGTCAAGAAAAATTGGAATGATAGAATAAAGCACCTGTGAGATACGACAAAATGTACACCTCAGGGATCTGCGGGTACCCCAGTCGTTAAAGATGAGGGTTAAACTTTTTGTAGTTAGGGACACCTTCAAATCCATTGATTTGAATCCACAAATCCTCCAGTACAGATTTAGTTTATGTATCTCCATTATCTGTTCACACAACACACACACACACACACACACACACACACTCTCAAACTAGCCATACTATTGTGTAGATATAGCTGAAGCAAAGAATTCAGTTTGTTGTGATGACAATACAAAAGGGACTTTGCAAAGGATTGTTACTAAACTAACCTCCAATTGTGAACATGTTCATACTGCAGGCATGTGGGGTTTTGCATTTTTAGGCTAACTGTAGGCTTCATCAACTACAAGATATCTGACGATCTTAATCCCCTCCTGCTGTGATTTCAAATGGACCAACAATGTGTTGGTCAGATGGGCCTTAATTACTGCCGAGTTCTAAACAATCGCATAAACATGCACACAGAAGAAAGCTGTTTGACTTGCCTCTCTAAAAGTACAGTCATCTTTTTTTTTCTTTTTTTTTGAAGAAACACAATAAGCGGGACATCTGTTTTGTGTACACAACAAGAACTGGTGCGTGTGCAACAATGTAGCTTTGTGATGAAGGAAGGAGAAGAGCAACAGAGCTTGAGACAAAGCAGGAGCCATGTGACACGTCGCTCTGTTCTCTGGGATTTAGCCATAGGCATCCTAAGCTAGGCCGCAATCCAGACCCACGCTGGTTTGGTTTATGGAAAGCCAATTCATTCTCCAGTTATGATTTCATTGCTTTTACAGTCACGGCTTGGTATTTTCAAGCTATTATGATCGAATAAGGTGTCAATCATTTTGGAATAGGCAGTAATCATACCACTGGATTCCAATGGGCCAAATTATTGGCACCCATGTCTAAACAATCTGTTTGGACTACCAGTCAGTTAATTCACTGACGAGTGGGAAGATTTATGGATTTGTCCATGGATTGATTACAGTGAAAGAGGATTTGTGGTAATAACTGCTGAAGGTTTACGGTCGATGTCATCTGCTACTACCCACAGAAATCAATGAGGATCTTTGTTCCTTTCTCTCTCATTGCAAAATCATAAAGGCAAAGCTTCAGATACTTGCCATTGAAGGGAACTGGGTATCTGCTCCAGTGCCAAAGCCAAAATGGGAGGAACGATCTGTGGTTTATGCAGGGCATCCAGTTGTGACGGGAATTTCGAACTCAACCGCTACGTTCCAGCGAGCAACTCTAATGACATGGTTAAGCTTCCGTGGGATATTGTTAAAAGGGGAAATTCCATGCAGGAGAAAAACACTTTTTTTTCCAGAGGTAAGAACCGGTCAAGTGTCTGCATTCACTTAATGGCAGTTTTAATTATTGTTCAGACTGCTTACATGCATTATTTCTTGCTTACATCCTGAACAAGAGCTGGTTACAGAACAGTGTATTTGATAAGTACATTTTTAATTACGACCTAATCTGATACTGTATTTTTTTTTTTTCTTAACAGTGCTGGAGTCTTTCATTAAAGCTGTATCTACGCCATCCGTTCTACAGAACAGATTAATCTTGAGGATATACAGTATAAGTCAAATGTTTCCTCTCACATTTCAGTGATCCAAAATAATTCACTAAATTGCATGCACATGTAACTACCATGGTGTCCCAAAAGTCTCAATACATAGGGGAAATTTACACTTTTTAGCAAATTGTCCTCCAAAATTATTCATACTTGGTTTGTATAATTTTTTCAGATAGCTTTTAAGAACACCTTTGACTTGCCTTGCAGACCAACTGAGAAGTGGACATCCACAAACATACACTGATGAACTTATGCTTCAGTAAAATGACTAACTATGCTGATCAGTGCAGTATTTGATGCCCTCTTGGGGCTGTTATATGAGGTACAAGTGATTTTTCGTGTGTGTGTGTGTGTGTTGGGGGGTTGGGTGCTGTGTGTAAACGTGCATGCATGTGAATAGAAGTTTGAGCCTATGTCTTGTGATTAAACATAATTTTCTAGATTAAATTGTATACCTGGAGGAGGCTGTAATTTTTCAGAATCATTTTAGCATGCACATGTCCAGGCATGTCCCCCGAAAGTAAACCAAAATTTTGGGAAAAACTCCCATCTGTTTTGTTGAGCAGACAAGACAAGATCTCAAATATAGACATGCTATAGCAACTCCTCACATATTATCTAACAGATTCCTATTTCTCCGCTGTTTTGTATCAATCAATAATACGCACACTCACCAGTTAGTGGTATCTTAAACAAATCTAGGAGAGGTCCTGTGACGTAATAAAACAGTGAAGCTAAAATGGAGCTAAGGCAATGCACATCTGCCAGGCATTAGTTTATATATTCTTTTAAATGATTTTAATATCAGTCTAGTCACAGCTCTAGGGTTTGTTCTGAGCTCTGGTTTAGCTGGTCATATACCTCAAATGATGAAATACTTATCAGAAAAGAGCCTCCAGTTGAAGTTATACATAAAAAAAAATCCTCTGTGTCTTTAAGCAGTATATGATGTTGAAAGACGCATACAGTGCTTTGATGTATTCACCCCCTTGAACATTTTTATATTTTGTAGTGCTAAAATCAGCAAGTGAAATCAACTTAACTGGGATTTTTACCATTTGATTTACCCAATATATTGAGCTTTTGAAAGTTCTGAATATTTTTAGGTTAATTAAACAAAAATCGGACATTTGTTGGTAAGTATATGCATAAGTATTTACACCCCTGGTCAAACACCCTTGGCTGCGATTACAGCTGCAAGTCTTCGGGATACGTCTGTATCAGCTCGGCACATCTGGATCCTTCTATTTTCCCATTCGTCTTGGCAAAGTTGCTCAAACTCTGTCAGACTGGATGGAGACCATTGTTGAACAGCCCTTGAGCCAGGCCCTTAACCCTAAATTGCTCAGTTGCATAAAAAATTAGATAATTGTAAGTCACTCTGGATAAGGGTGCCTGCCAAATGCCATAAATGTAAATGTAAATGTAAATTTGTATGACTTGCCACAGGCTTTCAATTGGATTGAAGTCTGGGCTTTGACCGGATCGTTCTAACACATTCAGGTTCTTGGAACCACTAAAGTGTATGTTTGCCAGTATACTAAGGGTTGTTGTATTGAAGGTGAACCTCCCCACCAGTTTCAAGTCTCTTACAGACTGGAACAGGTTTTCTTCACCCTGTATTTGCCTCCATCCATCTAGTCCTCAACCCTGACCAGTTTTCCAGATGTCACTGATGAAAAGCATCCCCTTAACATGATGCTTCACTCTGGTGACGGCGTACGGCATAAGTGTTGGGGTTCTGCCAAAGTAGTGCTTTGTGCCAAAGGCCAAAAAATTTAATTTTAGTCTTATCAGACCAGATAACCTAGTTCCACGTGTTTGCTGAATCATGACTTTTGACAAACTCCAAATGCTAATGGTTTTCTTCTCTCCTCTTTTTCATAAAGTCAATCTTTGTGGTCTGTCTTGGCTATGGTTTTCCAATGAAGAGCTTCTCCCATCTGAGTTGTGGATCCCTTCAGCTCCTTCAAAGTTACCCTTGGTCTCGTGGCTGCTTCTCTGACTAATGCCTTACTTACTCGGGCACTGACTTTAAGTGGATGGCCCCAGGCCTCTGTAGGCAGAGTCGCAGTTGTGCCATATTCTTAAAAAAATTTTAATGAAGGATTCGAGGGTATGATGTTTAAAGTTTGGAATTATTTATTTATAACCAAACCCTGACTGACAATCTTTCAAACTTTGTCCCGAATACTCATTGGTCTTAATGACAAACACTGGGACCTTCTAGGAACAGGTGTATTTACGTTGCGGTCATGTGACACTTTATTTGCACACTCCTTTCAACTAATTATGTGACTTCCAAAGCAGGCCACCATATGATGGGCGAATTTATCTCAACAATATAAGATTTAGCTGTACAGTACATAAAAACACTAGTAGCCAATATATAGTTCAACCCTGACATGGGACTGACATGCATAAACCTTTTAGCATTTGAACTAGCGCTGGCTGCTGCATTTTGGACTGCAGTGTGTTGATGTATGTGGCATATTATCCAGCACAATTCATATTATTGTATTCTACAGTAATATCAGCCTGCTTTCCTTTCTGGCAGTTTATTTTTAAGTAGTTGTGGCTTCAGACTGTTTTTCAATACCAGACAATGTTTCCCACATAGTAAATGGGATTGAAGTAGAGCTGAAAGTTTAAATTATGCAATAGCATTTATGCATTATTTATCATGGATGCACAAAAAAGCACTGAAAACTAAGTCCTAAATTAATACTAAAGTCCTAAATTAATAATAACATTTATTTAAGTCTTAAATTAATAATACTATCTCATTTATGGCTTCTGTTCCTCACTGCCTATAGACATTGTTTTACGTTTGTCTATTTTGATGGTACAGTATTAATTAGACATTACATATCTTATTTACCGCGTCTACACTGTGCAAGTGTGCAAATACAGCATATAATGACAATAAACTTGCTTTAAACTGAACCTCTTAAGAAACTCACCCCAGTTTCCCCAACCCCTTGCACAGGGTGGAGCATTTTGGATATAAACATAAGTTTGTGCTCATGCATCACTGTCATGTGTCTGTGCTACACAAGCTCCACTTTGTAAAGTTTACAGGTTAGAGTCATTTCTTCATTTCTACATGGTACATTTTTATATAAAATGCACCCCTGCCTTAGAGGACTTGGGTCACACACTTGTTCCCGCTGTCACTTGACAATTACGCCTCCGTCTGATGGGAACTGTGGTTATGAAAAATTAAAACATGTTGGGTATAAAAACTAACATTGACTTTGGGTATTCTGATAAAGTTAGCGGCATCGAATTATGTGTGCCATCGTCTGGGAAACGGCTTATACTTCGTTAGTTAAAAAAACCCAGCTAGTGTTACATTTGAGACAATGTTACCTTTCTAAAATTTATACACTAGACAGTAGAGTACATAGTGCATAATGTAAGTGTATAGTAAGTCATTTGGGAGACGACTTTACTCTCCGATGCGTGTTTGCGGAACAGAAGTAACGCAGTGAGTAAATGTGACCCGTGCCACATGCAGACCAACTAACTGATAATGAGATTCGTTGACAAAAAGGTTCATAATCTATTATTAGCGATTAGTTGTTGCAGCTCTAGATTGAAGGTGCTTTTAGACTAGGAATTGTATAAGGTAAGAAGTATGTGTCCTAAGCAGGAGTTTGAATACAGACGATGCCAAAACCATCTGTGGCCAGGAATCTAAGAGAACATAATTGCTTGCTCTCTAGGTGGGAAAGATGCCATTCGCCTCTGTTTTGCAAATCACAGTGGTGCTAGGCAATCACAGGCATCTGTGAGCTCTTGTACACAGATGACAGCAGTTAGCATTCTACAGCTAACAGGTTCAGCTGCCCTGTACCTTTGTATTAATCATTTTAAATCATGCAGTGGCTTCATATGTCTGGGCACAAACAACTGTTAGCTTTCACTCTCCCCGGTTGGTGGTAATCACACAGTGACTACCAACAACCTAGCTAGTAGATGACAATTGCCGAATTTGGAGAGAAAAAAAATTGAATAAAATAAAATAGGAAACTCATTCACTCTCTTTCAGTAACTGTCTTATCCTGGTCAGGATTGGGGTGGATTGGGTGTTAAATTAAATCACCACAATCCATCCGTGTTCTTCCAAATTTGTGATTCAAAACACAAACAGGTGTAAAAGCAAACAAACAAAAAAACATAAAATAATAATAAATAAAATAAATAAATAATCTTGGAGAAACTCATGTCTACTTGTTAGGATTTTGGACTATATAGACTTTGGACACTAGATGGTGGCATTCTGCCCTAGTGTTTTCTTCTAGGCTATTTATACTCTCCCTTTTCTTTGTTTATTGCTCAGTCCTTGTTTTCCTCATGTGAATACCTAGCCACCGCCTTTGTCGTTTGTTACTAAGTGCTTTATTTTTTGCTGCCTGAATTGTTGTATTCACCTTTTTCTGAACCAGTGTTCCATCACCTTCAAGCTCCAGGCATCCACCAACCCTTCTCACTGGTTAAACATTGCATACATCATCCTCACCACAGAAGTGTTATCCTGGGCCACAGCCATTGGGAGGTGCAGACTTTGGGAGTGTGGCGGAGTATGCCAAAGCTTCCGGTCAACTGGCTGCTGAGAGCCAGTGGAACCAGGCACTGATTACGGCATTCCAGAATGGTCTCTAATACCCCATCAACGAAACCCAACACTTCAGGTCCACTTGCCCAGGGTTATTGGGAGTTTATCAAGTCCTTCCCTAGTATCATGACCTGAAGGAGGCGTTCAACAAAGAAGTTGATGCTCAGTCTCTCTCCACACCACTCCTACAACTGCTCTATTGACCTGCTTGTGGGCACTAAACCCCCGACAGACCGGGTGGGCTCTGTTCTTCAACAGATTTCAGTTTACCCACTCCTACTGTCCTGGTTCCAAGAACCTCAAACTGGCTGCCCTTGCCAGGCTGCTTCAACCACCAGAGCTAACCCAAGACCCTGAATGAATTGTCCCTCATTGCAACATTGTAGCCCCAGTTAGCTGGGGAATTTATACGGTCAGTCAACAGGGACAGCGGGGAGAGCCAGAACCAGGATGACCTCCCAACCAAGTTTTTGACCCTGCTTCAGTACATGCTCAGATACTGCAATGGGGTCATGCCTCGCTGGTCTTACAGGTGCAACATGGACCTGGACTTCATCAAGAGGCACTTTTAGTGGCCCAGCATAGAAGCAGATACATAGGGTTTTGTTGCTGCTTGTACCACCTGTCCCCATTGCAAAGATCCCCAACAACATCTTGAGGGACTACTCCATCCACTATCCATGCCCAAACAACCATGGTCCCACATATTGCTAGATTTCATAACAGGACTACCCACCTTTCAAGGTCATTCTGTCATTCTAGTGATAATTGACAGATTCTCCAAGGCATTCCTATCCAGGGTCATCAACCCTTACACTCAAACAATCAATCCCTCCTATCACAGTGTACTGCACCTACTTTTACCTTGAAATTTACTTTAAGACACAGGTCCTGTCAACCTTGTTTATACACTGTTCAGCCATAACATGAAAACCACTGACACGTGGCATGCATAGCATTGATTATGTCATTATAATGGCACCTGTCAAGGGGTGGGATATATTAGGCAGTAAGTGACAGCCAAGAGTCAGCCTTGAAGTTGATGTTTTAGAAGAAGGAAAAATGGGCAAGCATAAGGAGCTCAGTGACTTTGACAAATTGTGATGGCTAGATGATTGTGTCAGAGCATCTCCAATATGTCAAATCTTGTGGGGCGTTCCCGGTATGCAGTGGTAAGTACCTAACAAAATTTGTACAAGGAAGGACAACCGGTGAACCAGCAACAGGGTCATGGGTGTCCAAGGCTCATTGATGTGCATGGGGAGCAAAGGCTAGTCTGTCCCCACAGAAGAGCTACTGCAGCACAAATTGCTGAACAAATTAATGCTGGGTATGTAAGAAAGGTGTCAATAGACAATGCATGGCAACTTGTTGTGTATGAGGTTGCATAGCCGCAGACAGGTCAAAGAGTGTCCACTGTTGAAAGTGCCTACAATGGGCATGTGAGCATCAGAACTGGACCATGGAGCAGTGGATGAAGTTGGCCTGGTCTGATGAATCACGTTTTCTTTTAAATCACATGGGCGGCCAGGTGCATGTGCGTCACTTACCGCTTTCAGTAGTGGTTTAAAACACATGACAAAAAAGTTCAAGGTGTGGACTTTGATGGCAAAAGGGGAACCTACACAATATGAGGCAGATAATTTTAATACTATGGCTGATTTGTGTAAATTCAGAGTTGTTTTTTTTTTTTTTTTACAAAACACACAAAAAAACAACAACCAGAAAACTGGCAGATGTTGATAATGAAATCACATTGAACACTTGATCTTAGGTCTCACATTTAATCATTTTGTTAAACTGTTTTATTTTGAAAAATCTACTTTGTGTTCATGTTCTTATTGTGACCGCACGTTACAACAATGTGTTTCTGGTGCACCCCTTAAAGCAAGTGTTTCGAGTGAATTCGGTGTGGTGTGTCCCTCACTGCTGAGAGTTTATTGCTCTATAAAGCAGTTTATATAGTAATGAGTGAGTGAAAGCACAGTTTCAAGCAAAGCTTCGGTTTCCTGTTTTCCACTTCCTGGTTTTCAACCATATCTGTTTCTTGTTTCACTGCTTCTTCATTTTTGCTTTGAACTCCTCACTGATTGTTGGTCACACCTGCCTCTGGTTATCAGTCTCGTTGTGTCTCATTGAAGCCCATTTGGCAAAATATTTACTTTTGCTTTTTTGTGTTGTGTTGGCTAAATTTCACATGTATATATGTTGCATCTAAATCTCATGCTTCCCTGGTGTTCAAGCTTCCAGTTTGTTCCCTCATTTTCTAGATGCTGTTTCACGGTTTCCTGGTTGTAATTTTACCATTTCCTCTCAGCCTATTTGGACGATAATGAATTTCCCTACAATTACTTTTTTTCTTGTATGTGATCTTATTTTCGCACAAGATACATCCAACTGTATGAGTCACAGCATGGGACGAAATGAAAACTTGCATTCTCATTTATTTTTCATGAGACTTGCTAAAAAAAAAAATTATGAAAAAGACAAATAAAAAAAAAATAATAATTACATAAAATACCAAGGCAAGCTTCACAGCAAATATCAGACCGTACAAAAAGCATTTTCTGCGTGAAGTACAAATGATTCCTTATTACAATCCTAATATTGAAATAAAAACATAAATCATATTTGGGTCATGGATTGCAAAATCATGATGTAATTACTTGTGATGACCCTATTCGTAAAGCTCACAAATCAAATCAGCATGATAGCGCTGTGGTAGAAAGGCAAAGTGCGGTGACTAAAATTCTGATTGAATTTCCATTATGGCCAAAAACCTGTTTTTAATTTATGACAAAATAAAAAATATGGTGTAAAATCAACCTTCAAAACAAATGGCATGACCTTTGGAGCCTTTTCTCTCAAATAGTAACTGCTATTAACTCCCAAATGGATTAGAAGATATATAGAATGCAATGAAATTAAATGGTAAGAAAAATGATGAACTCTGATGGCTCTCTGGGGTGTCTGTTAGTACTGTGGTCAATTCACAGGCCTGATTAAGAGTTGGCTTAAGTCTAAGTTATGTCAAGTTATACTCTATTTCTACATGGTGAAAATTACTTCATGAAGTTGGTGGATTCTTACAGCAGATACCGCGCAAGGAAACTCAAGGTCAGAACTGTGCGCTACTGTGACATGACTGTTTTAGGCAACTCTCTGAATAGCACTTAACTCCGTAGTTACCTCTGAGATCTGAATCCTGTTGTGCTTAACTCAAATCTGAATACGGCAATTCATAAAAATGAAGTTTTATTTAAGGTAATAAGAATGATGCTTAGCATCGAAACGGGAGCTGTATCGAGCTGAACAAAGTAAGCGGTTTAAACGTTTCAAGCGGTTATCCTAACCCATGCTAACTTTTTTTTTTCCATTGAATTTTGTGTACGTGTAGATACATCACTGCTGACTTAAAACAAAAGGAACGTCTCAAAGTGATTTACGTAAGCATGTCTGTATCGGGATACTACATTGTTCTGGTTATCTGTATCTGCTTAGCATCAACAAGGTTTGTAAGGTCTACGGGGGAAAAATGAGATGTGACGGCATACTGTATAAAGAACAGTACAGTGTGCAAAATGGATCAATACAAATAAATAATGCTCATTTCACTCCACCAAGAGCCCACTGCACTTGCTCACAATATACAATATGGACAATTTGCTTTCACATTGTCTGATAAAAAAAACTGTACATACAGAGAAAGATCTAAAGGATCTTTAAAAAAAAAAAAAAAAATGAGTAGGGAATTTAAAAAGGAGTTCAGCTTTTCATTCTGGTTGGAATAAGTGTAATGTAGTGAGTAGCAAATGAATTTGACACGGATGACACGCGAGATGGATTTTAAAACGAGTGCTACAGTTTCAAGGGGTAAATGTCGGTCTCTGGAATTCATAGAGATTCTGATCGGTACGAGTGATTTAGATTTAGTTGGATTAAATATGAATGGAAACATTTTTAAACATTTTCAAATAAAAACAGTGACTGCTAATCCCTTTCTCTCAACCATCACATTGAACAATGGACAAGACATTTTCACATCAGTGAATTCGCTATTGTGAAAGTTGTCATTTTTTTTTAATTAAACAATTGATTTTTCTTGTAATTTGTAAAATGTAATGAATCTGAGGTCCTAGTGCTATTTTTTTAGAGAGAGAGAGAGAGAGAGATTATAAAACATGACACCATTTTAAACCATTTAAATAAACAAAGTGTTTAAAAAAAAAAAAAAAAAAAAAAAAGAGTAAGGGTGCAAGAGATGCCAAAGCATATCCAAATTGTGTCGAGCTTTTGCTCATTCTGAGCCACAGGATGCAACTGGAATCAACCTATAAAAGTTTATTACTATTATTCAAACATACTGCTGAATTCACAAAATGTAGTTCTGCTCTTAGGCAGGTTGTAAGAGGCAGCTTGCAAAGGCACAATTCATTTTAGAATGTTTTAAAACAAGCTTAAAAACAAATTCATCTGAGGAACATGTACCTTCTTTAAGTGCTGTGGAGATAAAAAGGTGGATACCAAATGCTAGCATTTGACTGAAGAGTTCTTAGAGAATTTCTTCTCGAGAGTGGCAGTCGCTGCAGAAACGTAAAAAAAATCATGTAGTTTGGAACAGTGTACATAGAAAAACACAGGACAAAGTCATAACATTGCATCATCGGAGACTATTCAGTAGCTAGCTAACAGCCTGTGTGCTAGTCGGTTAATTCATGTTTAGCGTACAAGTCAACACACACACTACAAGCTTGGCAGAGGAAAACTTTTATATGTTAAACTAATTTAAAATATAAAAAATAAATTTATGCTTTATTTAATTACACAATCATTCCATGCAGATGTTTGTAAACTTGCCATTAAAATTGTCGTACTCTTGCAGTGCATTATGGGAAAACACAGTTCGACGAATCTTGTAAGAATGGGTTCTATGTGTTCTCACATTTGAGATGCGAGAGGTCTAGTAAGCGCACGAATTAGATATATTTTAGCATTTGGGCCAGAGAGGAACATGGGGCCCAAATATTAATGGCCGTTTTGAAACGCTACTGAATTTCACTCAGGCGTTATTCATTCAGAGGCTTACATATCCGTAATTAATACAAAATGGCACATCACTGTCCTGGTATCCTTATAGCGTTGGAGGTAAGAACAAATAATTTTGTATACATCTGATTTAGCAGCTTTTTTGGCAATATTCTTATGGTGTATATACAAAAAAGGAGCTGAGCCTGTAAAGTTTGACCCAATGTCATACGATTCAGTGCAAAAATTGAACAATTGTTGTTGGTTTTTTCGTTTGTTTTTTTTTTGTTGTTGTTTTAAAGGAAAAGTTCTAAGCAGACACACAGCAGTTACGCAAAAAAATTGAGTATAGTGTATTGTTCAATTTGTCCATATAAAAGTGTCAATGATTTAATGATCTGACAGTTTAGCTTTAGGTTTGTTTGGTTTGTTTTGTACCTGGTTTAGAGCCCGTAATGCTGGATTCCCTTTTGAAGCTAAAAATAGAACGTGAGGAAAGGGCTCTGAGCCACTGGGTTTTAGAAGTGGATCTAGCAAGCAAACATTTTTGGGATTATTTTGGGAATGGAACCGATCCCACACCAATTGCACTGTCAGTTGATGATCTGTGGTTTGCTGCCTGGAATACTTGCACCTCTTTTGGTTTCCACGGTGCAACTCGGTTCCCCCGACAGCCACAACTGCCTACAGAGTATAATGAGGAGCTTATCCCCAAAACCAGTCTGTACACAACACATATAAGGCAGTGGCTTCTGAATATAAACAAACTGCTTAATTTGGCATCACACCAGTGTCTCGGGTAGCGTATCAGCGTTGTCTGAAGACAGCAGCTGCCAGATGTGCCACCTGTCCCTCTGCCAGTCTTGCCACTCTGGGCTTGTGGGCACCAGTGTGCCCACTGGTGAGGATGAGTTCTGGTTGCCAGTCTTCCCGAGCTGCTGGGGGTGCTGCTGAGACTGTGACACGACAGAACTGGACGGAACTATTGAAGGTGTTAACCTTGAGTGTCTGTAAGGTGGTGGAGGAGGACGTGCTTCATTCTTGTTGGTCGGTTTGGGGCTAAGGGTGGGGCTAGGTGCGCTGTGGCGGCTGCTCACTGGAAGGTCCTCTGAGCTGCTGGATTCCAATTGGCCATTGGGTTTAAGGTTCAGGTTGAGGCTTGCATGAGTCACTGTGGTGCCTTGTGGGAAATCCGGTTTACTTACAGCGGGTGGAGTCCGATCATCAATTCCATCCCTGGAGCTGCGAGAGCTTCCGTCTGATATGTTACCACAGGAACCTGAAACAACAAACCAACAGCCATCTTTTTTAATACCGTAGTCAAATTGACTTCCGACATGTTTTCAATGTTGGACCTGTTTCACTTTCAAACAAAAAAACTCCCAATCCTGAGCACACACTTCGTCATCCGCACGCATGTGAAGAGTTCTCATATGTATATGTAAGGAATGGGACATGATGGGCTGTTCAGTTATTATCACATTATTTTCCAATAACACTGGGTTTTATTTGGATCATAAACCGTTTATTTATGTTTACACTTTTGTCGTTTTTGCCATTTTGCCACTTTGCCACATGTTAATCTCTTTCATTCTTCTTCAGAAACCGCTTAATCCTGCTCAGGGTAGTATTGGTTCCAGAGTCTATCCCGGGAACACCGTGCACCCGGCAGAACAACAACCTGGACGGGATGCCTGTCCATCTTACACCATTTAAGTGATCCATCTTAAAGTGTTTTATTCAGTAGTTACTGTGACTTATTCAGTATCCACAGTAAAATGATTAGGAAAAGTAATGTCTGGACCATTCCAACGGGTGTAAGGAATTAATATTCATTTCAACTTTCCACAAAATCCACTAAATCTTAAAGTCTTTTTATATATTCTTTAGCAAGCTGCATTTTACATAGTGGCATAAACTATATGAGGCCATGCTTCTCAAAAAGTCTCTGCTGTCTGTGTCTGCAGTTCATGATCTCTTCACCAGTTTCTCTTCATACTGAAATCATTTTTCCATCATTCAGTGTTTTCCATGGTCTGCCTTGGAAGATTCTTTTTCTTTGCTAAGTTTCATCTCAGGCTTTTTTTCTTTTTTTTTCACTTCATCAAACTTGATTTTGACACTCCTAATGCTTTAGCTATGTTTCTGATCGATTTATTTTGGGTTTTCGGTTTCCCGAGAGCCGCCTTTAGTCCTTGTTTTGAGATGCAACAGGCTCCATATGCCACATCTGGGAATAATTCCTTTTTAGTCCTGAACATTAAATAATTATTCATTGGCTCACAGATACACAAGAAACAACTGAGCTGCCAACTGTTCAATTACGTCTGATTTCCTAAAATGGGAAAATGTGTAAGGGGCTGTAAACTGCCTTGTATGAACGTATATAAGCACAAATTACAGATAAAGTCTTAATACAGTGGGACATCACCAAAAGTCAAACAAATTGGATTAATTATAAAACAGTATAATTTCTATTAGAATGTTATCCTCAGTTAAATAAAGTCTGATCCTGAGAGTTTCACATGTTCTGCCCCGTGTGTGTGGGTTTCCTTTGGGTTCTTCCATTTTCTCCTACATTCCAAAAGCATGACGGAGGATTGGCAATGTTGAACTGCCCCATATGTGAACGAGTGGGTGTGCCCTGAGATGGACTGGTGTCCAAGCCAGGGTGAATTCCCACATCATGCTCAGTGTTCTGGAGATCCACTGCAACTCTGAGCAGGATAAAGAGCTTACTGAATACTGAATGAAAGACAGAGCCTGGGATAGAATTTTACCAGTGCTTCAGATTGTTATTATATTTAGCATAATCAATTTAGTATAATAGAACTGGAGTCATTTTTGTTATAGTACCTGTATAAGGTTGTTCTTGCAATCCTGGCTTCAATGTTGTGTGCCACGCACCCCAAATGTTAGCATGCTCCTCTGAAATAAAGAATAATGTATTAGACCTTATATCAGGCAGGCCTTGTAATGGTTTCGAGGAATGATGTGTATATTTCAACACATATTTGTTTATACTATTCTTTTGAGGGGGAAAAAAAAAGAAATCTAAAGAAATGTCCTGGGATGTTTTTGCTGAGGCTGTACAAAGCTGTTTTTTCTCACCCTTGCCTGGGGACCAGATATTTGAAACCGTGTCCCTGCTGCGTCCTGTCACTTGTCCCACCAGGCTGTACTGTTCAGGGACGCAGAAAAGTCGCTCTGTGCTAAGGACTCGTCCGGAATGGACTTCGCTGTCTTTTGCCAGGTCTCCCCCTCTCCTCTCAGACAGCACGGGTGAGTTGTTGTCATAGGGAGAGACTTCGCCACTGGATGCCTTGTTGGAGTCGCTGGACGATCTGCACTCACTCAGAGAGAGTGATGCCTCAGAACTTAACAAATCAGGACTTCTGAAGAAGAAAGATGCAAAGACGGTGTCACAATAATATAGGTGGCAGGAGATGGGGCGGCTGTGGCTCAGGTGGTAGAGCGGGTTGTCCACTAATTGTAGGGCTGGTGGTCCGATTCCCGGCTCACATGACTCCACATGCCAAAGTGTCCTTGGGCAAGACGCTGAACCCCAAGTTACTCCCGATGGCAAGTTAGCGCCTTGCATGGCAGCTCTGCTACCATTGGTGTGTGTGTGTGTGTGTGAATGGGTGATTGAGACGCAGTGTAAAGCGCTATACAAGTGCAGACCAATTTCCATTTAGGTAACTCATAATGAGTATGATGTCATAATATGTACAGTATGTATGCAGCGCCTGCATTGTTGAATCATTGTGAATCTTTTGCTTTACTTAACAAGAAAATGCCATTTTTACTTATAGATTTTGAAATACAGGAAAGATAACCAGTACAAATAACTCAAAGCATTTTCTATGCAATTTGCTGCAATGATCTTTTATATCTTATGTTCAGTAGATTTTATTACTGCCAACTTGACCATAGTTTCACTTATTGTTTTGTATGTTTTCGTTTCATATTGCTTACACATCTGCGCAAATGATCTCTTCCAAAAGCTACAATACGGAGAGTATGCAAACAAGTCGGAAGCAGTTAGAAAGGAAATTGGAAGGTAAAGCAAATGGAAAAACATTTTGCTCTAATAGC
Organism: Ameiurus melas; assembly: GCA_012411365.1. Classification (NCBI taxonomy): domain Eukaryota; kingdom Metazoa; phylum Chordata; class Actinopteri; order Siluriformes; family Ictaluridae; genus Ameiurus; species Ameiurus melas. The sequence continues at coordinate 9,465,183 of CM022772.1, read as the reverse complement.
CTTTTGGTGTTAAATTCTAATATTTGGTCATGTTGCTACTAAATGTATTGTTGGTATATAATAAATGGTGCACTTATATAGCGCATTTTATCTCATTGTCTCATTCACACACCAATGGTAGCAGAGCTGCCATGCAAGGCGCTAACTTGCCATTGGGAGCAACTTAGGGTTCAGTGTCTTGCACAAGGACACTTTGGCATGTGGAGTCATGCAGGCTGGGAATCGAACCGCCAACCCTACGGTTAGTGGGTCAGTGGACAACCCGCTCAACCAGCTGAGCCACAGCCTCCCCATAATAAAATTGTCTTAATGGTATGGAAATTTTTGCTGTGTACCCTGTACTATAAATGAGACATGAGTTGGCTGTATAAAAAGGACTGAACGAGTAAATGAAAGCCTCCTGTAAGTGATTATAAGACAGCACTGATAAAGCCGGTTTATTATTTTGGTTGCAATGCTCGCTCTTGCCCAGCAGAGGGCGATACATATCCATACACTTACTTTCGCAATATGGATGTCACATGGTCCTTTCTAGTGAAAAATATGGCCAAGCTGTTTACACTTCCTCGTATTTTATGTTTCAGGATGACTTACTGTGAGGCCTTTCGTCGTAAGAGGTAGTCCACCACGTCAGGATCTGTATCCAGCAAGCTCATCAGCACCTCATTCTGCAAGTCTGCAGACACCTGCACATAAACGCAACAGCTTTTATTACGCAGTAGTAGTCAACATTATGAATTATTTCACGAATACAGGGAGGTAAATAGTGTATGCAATTAGCCAGGTCAGAAATTTTATTGTAAAACCTTTGGAGTTTAGGTTTAATCAGGCTTTCCCAAAGCATTAATGCAAGCAATATGCACACACACACACACACACACACACACACACACACACACATATCCTACAGTTTCAGTAGAAGAATATATGGATAGGAAAAATGACCTTCGGTTCTTCATCCCTTACAATTCCACAAAAGTTCTTCTCAGCTTTAAAGAGTTGAATATGTAAAAGAGAGAACGGAGGTTTAATCTGTAAACCATCTGGCACCAGCTAAAACCCTCCTACCATTTACAGGTGGCTCCTGCTGGGCCTTTCATTTAAGTCTCTCCTTTCAGGCTGAAATCAGGCCTGAAATTCATGCCAAACACACCCAACACTTCTACATGGCCCTTCTAGTGTCTCATAAAGGTTTTAAGCAGAGTGGTTTCGATGGCCTGGGGTTGAAAACCCCATTAAAAAGATAGGAGGAATGAATGAAATAAGGTAACTGTGGGTAATAAACACTTGTGCGTGTACAAAGAGTAACTCGAGAGTGTGTGAGCTCTGTGGTGTGTCTCAGTGTGTACAGTCTGTGCATAGAATCATCCATCTGTCTCATTTTATTCTGACGCATTCAGGGTTGTCAGCTTAAGTGCTAAAGATAAATCAATAGTTATGCTGGGAAATGTATCCGTATTCAGACTTGCTGAGTAAGGGTATACCCCCGGCGTCCTGGCGGCATTCCCCCATCGGTCCTTCTCTAACACGACCCCCTAATAAACCCCCATCACTCTCTCCTCTCCACTAATAGCTGGTGTGTAGTGGTTGAGGAGATCCCCCCCATACTATGTAAAAGCACTTTGAGTTTCAGCCTTAATGATGAACGTTTCCACCATAATAAATAAACGGTAACTATATGCATGCAGTTCACGCGGGTTTTGTGTAGAGCGCTTTTAAGCAATGACTTTTTTTGGAATCTGGTTGAGAAAAGCAGATCAGATTATTTTTCGGGTAAAATAATGCACTGCAACACAATGCAGCACAAAACAAGACGAACAAATAACACACAATTCTATTGCCAAATGCTCCAGCGATGGCCTACAGAGCATCTGTGACCTTTTGCACACTTTTCTGGCTCCAAGCTTCAGAATCTTGTAAGCCGTATGCGCACACAAGCGCACTTTTAAGCACTGTAATTTGCCGAGCTTTTACAAATAAAGTTTACCAGGAGTTTTGTTTAAAGGAAATGTGTTTGCCAATTGGTCAAATGTCAGTCAAATGACAACTGAACATCGGATGCCGTCACCTGATACCGCAGTAGTTTACAGCAACCGAGAAAGGAAACTGGTTTGTATCAACAGCACCAGAAAGCTTCAAAAGCTTAGAGAGGTGTATAAAAAAACCAAATACAGCCACTGCAGCCGCTGCTTGGGTTTTGCGGAATATGTGTGCACCATTTCATAGCACATATGTATACATATGTATGTACATATTTAATATTGCTCACAAATGTCATTCTATTGCCTGTTGTCTCATTTACACTGCCCAATACATAAATGCCAAGGTGAAATACGGTGGTTATAATGTTGTCAGACAGTGGTGTTAGACTTAATACTACTTCTTGGCAGAAATGGATATTGCGCAAAGAAAAAGCATTTAAGTACAGAGTCTAAATAGAGGATATGCCTCCGTCTTGGATAAACTCCACCCTGTGTGTAACTGTCTGAGCAGCGTTTAAATCCATAAATAATTCTGAAGTATTACCTCCGAACTACGTGCATTTACTCAACTCTGAATATGGCTTTTTTTACTCAGCGTTGTGCAAAGGTTTGGGAGGATCCTGACCCAACATTATATTTAAGTAACAAATATAATTAAACATGCAATACCTACTGTATATGACCAACATTTTTCCATCCGCTACTTCTATTTCATAAGTACACTTCAATTACTCCCTGGATGCGAATAAAATAAACAGTTGGTGCAAAAGTTTGTGGCCCTATGTTTTATGAGGGAACAAATTATAACACCACTCTTTTGCACTGTATATGTAATGTTAAACTCCTCCTTCTCTCTCTCTTAATATACAGTCCCCTCCAAAGGGATTGGAACGGCAAGACCAATTCATTTGTTTTTGCTATACACTGAAGATATTTGGGTTTGAGATCAAAAGATGAATATGAGACCACCGATAAGAATTTTCCAGCGCTTTCATTTCCTGACATTTACATCTAGACGTGTTAAACAACTTGGAATAAACAAACTATGGCACTTTTTGTTTGAACCCACTCATTTTTCAAGTGATCGAATATTTTGGAACATGATGTGACTGAGAAGTGCTTCTCGTTGCCCAGTCAGATTGATTGTTTAAACAATTAATAGGACTGAATGTCTACTCTTGGTTTGAGCCATGTTTTTAACCTGTGAAGACTGCATTTGCTGTTAAAAAGGATAAACCAACATGAAGACCAGAAGACCTATGTGAGACAAGCAACCTATTTTGAAGCTGAGAAAAGAGAGAGAGAGAAAAAAAATATATGTATCAGCACCAATGCATAAGCATTGGGCATAGCCAATACAACAATTAGGAATGTCCTGAAAAAGAAAGAAACCACTGATGTACTAACAACCAAACATGGAACAGGATGGCCAAGAACAATAACAGCAGCTGACGACAAAAACACAGAGCGGTGAAGAAAAACCTAAAAAAAATAAATACATAAATAACACAAAACCATCACCAACATCCTCTACAGGGCAGGGGTGAAGGTGTCACAATGCATCTCCCAAATAAGACTTTGAGAGAGCAGAAATATTGATGCCATAGCCCAAGATGCAAACCACTCACCAGCAGTAACAGTCAGAAAGCCATATTGGAATACAGAGAAGAAATACAGAGAAGAGCCACAAAAGGTTCTGTAACCAAGAATAACCTCTACTAAAGTGATTGAAAGGTCAAAGTGCGAAGAAAGAAAGGCCCTGCCCATGATCCAAAACATACAAGCTCAGTCAAGCATGGTGGAGGTAGCGTCATGTCATGTAACTCATGGTAGCAGCAGAATGAATTCAGAAGTTTACAGAAACATTTTGTCTGCCAGTTTACAGAGAAATGCATCCAAATTAATTGGGAGGAACTTCATCATGCAGCAAGACAATGATACAAAACACACTTCCAACTCAACGTAGGATTTCACCAGGGGGGGAAAGTGGAAGATTTTAGACTGGCCATGTCAATCCCTAGACCTTAACCAAATTGAGCAGCATTTCACCTGCAGAAGAGGAGACTGAAGAGAGAAACCCCACTAATCAATCAACAACTGTAACAAGCTGCGGTACAATCATGGAAAGCCATCACAAAACAAGAATGCAACAGTTTGGTGATGTCAGTGGGTCGCCATTTCAAGCAAGCAACCCTGAGGCAACAGTGGTATGGGAAAACTCCCTGAGAGGAAGAAACCTTGAGAGGAACCAGACACCAGAGAGTACAATTACGAGTCATTTCTCATTAAACACAGAATATTACAGAAACATTCACTGCCGTATTATTACATTTGGCACATTTTGTTGCTCACCATAAAAAGCTCCTCATAGCTGGTGATCATCCTCTGTACCACAGCAATGACGGCCGTGGACTCCTCGGCCCGGGCTGAGCTCTGCACGCTGAACTCTTTATCTGAGCTCTTCTGCTTGTGCAGCAGGTTTGGCCCAAAGATGGTAGCTAAGTTGATCGATGTCATCTTGTTTCCTGTAACCTGTGGACACACGGTTTATTCTACATGTGTATAATCTTTAAATGTACACATGACGTGATGCATTTTGGGAAGTGATATTCTGTTATATCCTTGTGTGAATGCATTTTGTTAAATACTGTATTGATCAATATCATTAAACTCCAGTAAAAGACTCAGGAATAAAGGGATAGAATTACTGCATTTTACTTGTCAGATCACTACGATGTTGTGATCACATTATTAGCGGTTCCGCTACAGCCACACAGGGATTAAGACTTTAACATTGTCACTACAACTTCATGTACACAGCAGGATGGAGATTCAATTTTTCTCACAGCAGGACTCTGTAAAAAGAGGATTAACTTTGTGTGTGTGTGTGTGTGTGTGTGTGTGCGTTACAAACGTCAAAGAAAATCTTACCATTCTAGTAAATGCAATAAATCTACCCATCACTTCTATGCAAAAAAAATACTTCCTTTATTTTACTCCTAGGAACCTAACTAACTAGCACACAGCCCTGCTTCCCTTCCATCCGATCTCTCACAGGGTCTCAGTGGGAATGCGAGTGTGATGAAAACGTTGATCAGTGTTCCCCTCCCGAGCGTGAAATGAGTCTGGTTTCCTGTGCAGATAGGCATGTGGGAAAGTACACTTAGAGCGCAGGCAGGAGTGAGAGTATTTCGGAACGGGCCAAGCAGGCCTCAGAGTCCACATCGTGATGCATCATGATTCTCTTTACAGATTAACAAGGAACCAATGAAGACCTGAACCCTGGGTTTCTACTGGAGGACGGTGTGCGAACTGGTATTGAGGTTAAGACCAAGAAAAGTAAGCCCAGGTTATGATCCATCCCCAAGACTGCACTGAAAGACAAGTTGAGTTTTGTGAACTGTTGAAATATCTGTGGAACATAATCAAACATTTGATCAACGTATGGGATCGAACCAAGTGTATATTGTATGCCTAAGGGGGGGAAAAAAACGCCCATGTTTGACTCCTTGCTCCTATCATTCCTCTACCTTTACTGCCTAGCAGAGCAAATGTGGAATGTATATTTGGAATGAGGTGCTAAAGGGCCACTGGATACAGCTGCTTTTGGGGGAGAAAAAAAAAAAAAAAAACACTATATGACCAAAAGTTTGTGGACGCTTGACCATCACACCCGTCTGTGCTTGTGGAACATTCCATTCCAGATTTAGTCCCTCATTTGCTGTTATAATAACCTCCACTCTTCTGGGAAGCATTTCTACAGGATTTAAGAGCATGGCTGTGGGGATTTGCTCATTCAGCCACAAAAGCATTAATGATGTCATCCCAAAGGTATTCAGTGGGGTTGAGGTCAGGGCTCCGTGCAGGCTACTCGAGTTCTTCCACTCCAGCCTTCGCAAACCATGTATTCAAGGACCTCGTTTTGTGCACAGCGGCATTGTCATGGTGGAACAGGTTTGAACTTCGTTCCAGTGAAGGGAAATCACAACACAGATTCCAAAAGAGTTGGGACGCTGTGTGAAATGAAAATAAATACAGAATGCAATGATTTGCAAATCTGATAAACCCATATGTTATTCACAATGGAACATATATGTTTAAACTGAGTAAATGCACTATTTTAAGGAAACAAAGGTGGTCATTTTGAATTTGATGGTCGCAACACGTCTCAGAAACGTTGGGACAGGGGCAACAAAAGGCTGGAAAATTAAGTGTTACTAAAAAGAAACAGCTGGAGGAACTTTTGCAACTAATTATGTTGATGGATGGAAGCATATGTTGCTCTAAAACCTCAGCGGTCAAAAAGATCAGCGGTCCCCAACCCCTGGTCCGGTACTGGTCCGTGGGTCATTTGGTACCGGGCCGCACAGAAAGAATAAATAACTTACATTATTTCCATTTAATTTATTATCTGGATCTGAAAAATGAGCGGATTCTCTCCGTTACATCCTTCTACGACTCACTCTTGACACACGTCAAGACGCTTGTCTCGGTCACGTGATACGTTGAAACCTTACCATAGAGACCAGAGAGCGTTAGGGGGAGAGAGGATGTTACGAGGACGCTGCAATTTCACATTGGATTCACGTTTATTATTATATTTTAAAAATACCCCAGTTTTTATGCCGGTCCTATCATTTTATTTTGTTGTATTTATCCGCCACACCTTAAAGGCCGGTCCGTGAAAATATTGCGTGATATTAAACCGGTCCGTGGCGCAAAAAAGGTTGGGGACCGCTGCTGTAGATGATGAGACATTCATAGTCTTCACAAATCGCAAATTGGTGAACCTCTGCCCATCTTTACTTCTGAAAGACTTGATTCTTGATACCTTTTTATACCCAATCATGTTACTGACCTGTTGCCATTTAACCTCCAGCCTGTTTCTTTTAGTAACTTATGTTTCCAAACTTGTGTTTCCCCCGTCCCAAATAGGAGTGTGATGATCAGTGTCCACAAACTTTTGGCCACACGGTGTAGCTAACATTTATATCACTTGCCAAGTAGAATGAAGCAACGGACACGAGCTACTTCAGGATGAACTCCAGGGACCACAATACAGTATATGCAGTATATAACTTCTCAAATTCCGTCAACGGCTCCGGTTTGGAGTATCAAAATAAATTTTAGATGCTTGGAGTTCTTTTTGATTCCAGCCTGACATTTGACCCTCGTGTACAGAACATTGTCAAAACAAGGCTGATTAACACTAATTTTTCTCGCACCGAATACTGTGATGCACTTCTCATCTGAGTTTCTAAATCTACACTCAATAAACTGCAGTATATGCTAAATTAGGCAGCTAGGATCCCGACTAGTACTGGAGTATGTGATGTGTCTTAAAGCATTTTACTTTAGGATCACTTCTGCTTGACTTCTGACTTTTTCTTGTTATGTACAGTCATTCATAATTCCATGAGTTCTCCGTTTTCTTTGTATTTTGTTTCTTAAACGAATTGTGTTGTATCGTGTTCATATTTGTTAATTCTTTGTGTTATGCCTTCTGCTAGTTTTGTTGCTTTTAAAGGCGCTATACAAAATAAAATTATTATTATTATAATTATCACTACTACTTTTATCATGTAAATAGACGAACGGAGGTTAGGGTCAAGGGATAAATGAATCACTCTGGGTTTTTTGTGTGCGTGTTCACCTTGCAAACACTCGCACTTGAAGCTAAGCACTGTTCATAATGTATTGTTCCACTGATTGTGGTAAAAGTACGCAAGCAGCTTTCAATAAGCCACGTGCTTATAAGGGGTAAGCTATGTGGAGAAATGATCATATCACAATGTTTTTATGACATATGCTAAGTCATATCTAATATTGCGAAAATCACAATATTTATCAAATAAGTTGGAACATGTACAGCATGCTGCCAAAAAAGCAGTACAATTGTTTTTATACAACAATACAGTATAAAAAGGAAAAAAACCCGAGGAACCAAACCCAGTGTATTCATAGCAGTCGATGCTGTAAAAGCACAGAGCCTTGATTAAGCTACTCTACTCGACTCATAATGCATCCTGACAGTCGGAATTAGAGCTTTGGCATTGGGCTGGTTACATTGGCCACTGGGGTCATTTTTTGGGCTATTCTTGAATGGTTATTCTGGTTTGGTCATGAAGACCTAGTATTCCTTTTAAAACTTTCTTCTTAATTCAATATCAAACGAATAAAAAAATAATATAATAAAATAAGACATTTCCTTGACAATTTGACAGTAAAGTGCATCATGACATAATGGATGCTATTGTATAAGAAAAATGAGCTTAAGTTCAGGGTCAGAATTGTATGTAACTGAGACACACCTCTTCTTTAGGCAAACTACGTAATTTCTGAATAGTGCTCAAGCCGGTAGTTACGTTATGAAATGAACTTACGGTATGAAATTCTCACGTGCGCTTAACTCAACTCAAGCATGGCCCTATATGTCTAAAATAAACGGGCTAATTAAGAACCACTGGTCATTAGATAAACACTAATATGTACCGAAGCCTGTTGAGAATATTTACATGAACGCACTACGATAAATTCAGGCCAGGTGGTTCAATTAGTGCTCTTTTTGTCTCAAATTTAGGCTGACAGTTAAACTGGCCTCCACTGCAGACTGTGAGGATCAGTTTCACACTGCCTACATAACTATGCACTGAGGCCATATTACTAAATAGCCCTTAATCAGACTTTTATGCATTTTCCAGATGTTAGGAAAGCCAAGCTCTACTGATTGACCCACAGCGGTCTATGAAGTACAAAACTCGACAGTAATGTTGGCTCAAAAACTATCGCTAATCTTCTTATTAGCTCTTAGCAACTGCCCTGAAAACTTGAAAGTATTGGGTTCACGCAGGTATTGCTTCAATCCCAAAAAAACTCACCATGTTCACCAACACTCTAAGCACACGATCTGTGAAGGCTTTAAGTCATTCAGGTAGACAAATATATGAACAAGACCATTGTAAGCCCAATTTTAGGTCCACAGCTCACCTCCTGTCCGTCTTTGCCATATCCATTTTGAGCGTGCTGAGCCACAATGTGCAGAAACTCCAGCAGCCGCTGCAGGGTGTCACTGTTACAAGGCGGCAGCAGGTACACTAGCAGCTGGGTGACTAACTGCTGGTCTTCTGAGTCCAGCACTGCTAAAAGTGAAATCCAGGGTTATAGGTCAACGATGGCATAGGTTTAGTAATCCAGAACTGACCTACATAGTGAACTTATTGATAGCCTGGTGGTTGAGTACAAGTGACTGGAAGTTTGTTATTGCCAGAGAGCCACTGTTGGGTTTTTAGCCCACAACTGCTCAGCTTTCACTATGAGTTGCTTTGTATTAATACATATGCCAAAAGAATAAATTTAGAAAAACTACTCTGTCTTTGATTCTTATTTCTTTTAAGTATAAGATTACTGCATTGGTATTTCTACGTCCACGAGTTCCCAGTGTTCTCATTAAAAAAAAAAAAAACAATTATTGGGAACTTGGCCAACATTTCCAGACAAACTTTTAACTCAAATTCTTATTTACTTCATTGAATTTGATATTTGACATTTCACTCTGATTTGCTTGACTCTTCCAGACGTTTTTACAAAACCTGATTCTAAACCAATGTGGGTTCAAGAATCTACAGGAGGCTGCATTGCAATTCAGCTTGGTTCAGTTCTCTCTGTGAATTAGCTGCTGAGGAAAAAAGGCTTTAGTTGTGTACGTTTCTCACATGTGGTGTTAATGAATGCTGTGTAGAGCTCTTTGGTGAGCAGCGGATCAGCCATGTCCCGGAGGAATTCCTTCAGAAGCGCGGCCACGTCGTGGACGCTGTGTTCCTCGTCCAGCTGCACGTCCACGCCGCGGTCAAACTCCTCCCGCAGCTGTGGCAAAGGAATGATATAACTTCAATTAAAAATGTTACAATTAAAACCTGTCTCAAAAGGGAAATAAATGGGGGGGGATTGACGCTGTCTTACTCCATCCGTCTACCAATTAAAGACTGTTTTGGTATTTTACTGGGTGTGTAGCAATGGAGAAAAGGGCTGGTGTTTCTGGGATCCCAAAAAAAAACTTTTAAAACCTTTTTTACTCTCCTCAAAAAAAAAAAAATTATTAAACCCAAATTTAAAATTTTATTTTTTTCAAAAAAAAAAAAATCTTTCCCCCCCCGCTTCCAAAAAAAAAAAAAAATAAAAATTTTTATATTTTATCTTCTTACTCCACCTCAACTCCAAAAAAAAAAAATCAGAGAACTTTTTTTTAAATCTTTTTTTTAAACACTTCTATCAAAAAAAAAAATTTTTAAACCACAACATTTTTTTTTTCAAAATCTTCCCTCCCCCCTTCCTAAAAAAATTTTTTTTTTTTCCCACCAAAATAGAAGGAATTAAACGTACCTCATATTTCTCTTTAACCACACTGGGACGTTTCACTGATTGTATCACTATGCTCGTCTGTGTTTGCTTTGTAAAATTCCATGCCCAAGTTACCATAGAAACGTTCACTACGGTAGTGTTGGTGACAAATGTCAAACGAAGATAAAAAGGAAGAAGGGAAGCCAATTTCACCGGAAGCACCTTTAATGGGAATGTACAAATCAGTGTGAGCTAACTAGCCATCTAGCCACGTGCTATAAAGTGTGTGTGTGTGTGTGTGTGTGTGTGTGGCTTCTCCGGGATCTAGTTCCACTAGTGGAATAAAAATAAACAGGACATTTGACCATATTGTGTTTGGAATGTCAGATACAGGATATAAATTTTTTTCTTTATAATGCTTTTGTATATAAGCAATATCACACTCGCAATTGTGTGGTTATACTGAATATCGGTACGGCTATGATTACCTACGGTAGTCGTACCTGCAGCGAATCACAGCGGTGCTGATATTCAGCATTTCCGCACTCTTGTTTAAATATAACAGAACAGCACATAATGACGTAAGCTATTTATTCCTCTTATTCCACCGTAATTTCCCAATGCTCAGTTTTTTATAAGACCAAAAACTGCAGCTGAAACAAGCTTGGAAAACTATTACAAAAACTGTTTGATGATGTCCGAGGGGCACCGGCTTGATGCAGTTATTGCAAGCAAGGGATATGCAGCCAAATATAAAGTGTTATTCACTTTAATGAACATTAAGAGGATCTAACCCAATACCTTTGTCCACCTAAACACTGGGATGTCTGCCACCGAAGGTGCCATGTTCCACTTTGTAAATATGAAGAAATGAAAGCTGAAATTCTGACCTATGGTCTCATTCATCTTTTGACCTCAAACCCAAAATGTCTTCAATGTATAGCGAAAACAAGAGAATTGGCCGTGCTGTTCCAATACTTTCAGAGCGGACTGTATTTGCTCTCATTGGTGGTATTAATACACGCATGGTTTTGTAACGCTCCTTGTCATCACATGGACACGTCTTCGTTAAACTGTTTCTTTGTCGCTACACATGTACTTAGACACACTTCGAGCACAAGGAATTCCCTTTAAAGACTTTAATGGTTCACTAGAGTTGACTAGAGTTGTTCATGCCTTGCTTATCTAAGAATGTGTGTTAGTTTAGCAGTCCTGAAGAGTGAACACACTGAAGCAGAACGCGCTCTAGGGAGCGCTGATGAAACGAGCAGGACACAGAGACGAGCAAAGTAAAACATCCAGGCAAAAAGGGACAAAAAGGACTACTACCATTATGAAGGATGTGTGATGAATGATAACCTAATTGTCCATTTCTGGAAAATTGCTTTTGGCTATACAGGCCACTTGCATACACTCCCACGCAAAGACATGATTCAGTAAAACATACGACAACAAATAACACATAAAGGAGCTTCAATCTCTTATCATAACGAGCGATGAGGAATTAGGTAGAAAAAAAAAATACATTATTTAAAATCCGAATTGAAAATTCATCCATTACGTATAAATAAATACACCGGGCAATTAGGTGAAAATAAAGACATTGTTTTTACTAGGTTAGGAATTCATCGGGGCAATAGCTGGTGAATTACAGTAAAAGATTTCCTGACAATATTTTTTGTAGCTATAGGTAGCCTATATCGCCTCCCAGAGGGAAGCTTATTGAATTCCCTAAATTAAGGGATGGGATGGATCTCTGAAGATCTGCTCGGTGTTCTGCCTGTTAAAAACCACATGAAACTCAGGTCTCTACACAAAGCCATACCAAGTAGAGACGCTGTCAATTAAACTTTTGCATACCAGCTCCAACGTATCTTTACTTACAAAAAAAAAAAAACAGACGCAATCGTTTCATAGCCTTTTTGGAAATATTTTTCGAATTAGCTGTAAAATATTATCTGCTATCAAGTAGAACACTTAAGTACTTAAAATCCTCCACAGTTTCCACATATCGGTCATTAATTCTGACTTGGCTTAAGGAGCATGAAATATTTTGTCGCTGATTCGGAATCAACTCCTTGGTTTTACTTTTATAGCAAGAGAGCCACTTCATCACCTAGACCTTAACGGTCTTCGAGCAGGTAAAATTATCCTCACGGAATATTACGCAATCCATTACAGTCTCAGTAAGCTCATTCACAAAGTTTGCCACTTAGCACCTTTAAAATAATCTTACAGCTGATCCATGCTGCTTTCATTGCAAATTTAGATCATTTTAATAACTGGTTTCGCTTGATTTACGTTTTTGGGAGCAGATTTAAAATATTATGATCCGATTTCCCCAGTGGCAGATGACACAGCACTTTATATGCATCAGGCACGTTTATTTAAAAAACGTAAAGTGTACAGGTGCTAAATTCACCCAACATGAACATTGGTTGAACTGGAGAGTGAAGCACGGCATTGTTTTAGCTCTGCGCTATACTTTCCACCACCTCAGTGCTATCAGGCCCATGTACAGGCATTAAAATAATGGCGATCCATCCAAATCGTCTCGGTGAATACGACATATGTCTAAAGGACATATGGGTACAAATCCGTTTTCGCCTACATTACTGTGTCACTCAACTATTATCAACAAATTACTTATATTCTACTATATTGTACTAGAGTGTATTAAATATCATTGAGTGTACTGTCATGTGTGTACTCTATGTATCCTTTGTTGTTTTTGCAATCGTATGATCAGCTTTTTGCTGTTTTTGTAGTGAGTAAAGCAAAAAAAAAAAATGCTTAACACTGTGTGACCCATGCCGCGGTGTCTCTCCCATCACTCATCCGACAGGTTCTTCACACAGCGCTTTCCTGTTTCCTTTGCAATTTGATTCTGATGCGCACTGGGACCCGGTGATATTTGTTTACTTTAATGAAATAAGATCACTGTTTGCACTGGGGTGATGTTTTCTCCAGAGTACGGAGAGTGTACACCAAACAAAACATCACTGTATTCACCTAAAAGAAAGCGCTAGAGGGTACATTTAGATTTAGAGCAAATTCATCACTATTTGAAAGGAAGAAAAAAAAATGTATATATACCATTCATAACTGAGACACGTTTGGCAACATTGTAAATGAAAGATAAAATCAGCTGTTGTCGGGGTTGTGAATTTGAACAAAGACAGAGGTTAGGGGGCGGGAGAGGGGGGGTGTATGTGTCTATCATCGGATCTTTTTTATCATGTGTTTCATCGGCAAAAAATAAATAAATCAATAAATAATTCAAAAAAGACATGGCACTGTCATTGGCGTCACCCATCTCTATCTCCCGCTGCATAAAACAGAACCTTGTGATTTAGAAATGATCAACTCCACTCTAGTTTAGCCAGATTATCGTGTAGGATTACTAATCTTTTAAGCATTTCATGAAAGAAAGCCCTTCTTATATAAAAGACAGTCAAAAAATTAAGTTTGCGCGCGCACACACACACAAAGAAAGTTAGTGATCCAATAAAGCAGGTCTAAAAATCTAGTAACAGACAGATATGTGCTTTAAACAACACAGGATGAAAACCTGCTTAGAATTAAAGGTGCGGTTTGTAATGTTTAAAAGTGTTTCTAGAGCTGGAATAATACTATAAACTTTAAAATATGTCACTACAATGGCGATTTGTGATGTTACTTTCTTCATTTCGGGCTTTGTTTTACATTTATTCTGTCCTGGTGTGTAGCTCCACCCACAGCCAGAGCAGCATTACGTAGCTCTTCCTGTAAAAGCCAACTCATGAGGTACATGCTGTGTTCGTTAGGAAAGGTCTCGTCAGTATTTTTCCCACTGCTGCTGCAGTTCATTTTCTAGGCAGCAGAGGGCGATCTAAACGACACACCGCTGCTTTAAGAACAACCGCAGTGAATTTGAATACTGAAAGCTTTTATTCACTGTTTGGACGTTAAGCACAATAAGATAAATGCATGAAAACGCACGAGTGAGATATTATGAGTGTGACGTGCTGTGGTGTGGAGCAAGAATTGCGCTTCCTACCTGCCTCACTCTTTTCTTTGAGCTGCCCACTCTAAAGATTCCCACCGTCTGTAGACCTTAATGAAAAATAAAAGAATAATTATCCAATCTGTACACAATTTGGAATTTATTTCTTTTTCTTATTACATCGTGCATAGGTGTGTAAGTTGATAGCATGCGTACCATACTTCTCAAGGTGCTGGCAGCAGCTGTCCAGCACACGTGGCACCTGCCTGTAGATGGGGTTCAGGCTCAGTCTCTTGTCCTGCTGCTTCTCCTTCTTGCTGGCCGTCTCGGCAGGCAGCGAGAGCTGCAGCGCCTCCAGCAGACGTGACTGGTTGTCATCCAGATCCGTGATGGAGTCCACGGACATGCCGCCCTAACAAAGACATTCAAATCATTATGTCTGTCAAGATTTTTATTTATTTTTTTGCTTTGTGTTTTATTGCATCTTCCCGCAAAACCATATCAAACATCAGAATGAACAAAAAGCGTGATCCCTGTAAGTTTGATCGTGGCATGTATGTTGGTAGTCTGAGTATTTCAGAAACTGCTGGGAGTTTCATACACGACAGTTTCTAGAGTTTACACAGAACGGTTTGAAAAAAATAAAATAAAAAATAAACATGAGTGAGCGATAGCTCTGCGGGTGGAAACGCCTTGTTGGAAAGAAATGTCAGAGGGAAATGGCCAGATTTGTCTGAGCTTAAAGGTAATCTGTAGTAACTAAAACAATCAGTCTTTGCAACCATGGTGAGCAGAAAAGCAACTCATCATGAACAAAACATTGAACCTTGAGGTGGATGGGTTACCATTCCATGGTCTTTTTCTCGTCTTCGGCTGTCCAGTTTGGGCTTGTCTGGACAAGAGTCTGTCTCAGACTCTTGTTCTTGGCTGACGGTTGTAAAGAGAGAATATTTGAGTTACTATAGACTTCCTGTTAGCTCAGACCGGTCTGGTCATTTTCCTTTGAGCTCTCTCACCAACAAGGCGTTTCAGTCTGCAGACCCTCTGCTCACAGTCAGAACGTTTACATGAACAACAGTAATCCGATATTAACCAGATTAAGACAATACTCTGATTAAGAAACTAGCATGTAAACAGCGATTATTGATGACCTTAATCCGAATAAAGTCAAAGTAAACACAAATTAAGACGTGTGGAGTGTTCCTGTTTTAGTTACATTATCAACGTTTATTACAGACATGTAATACCTTAATCTTACTGTACCCTTAATCACACTATTAACGTCGTGTGAGAGTTTTCACTTACCTGCTATATAGTAGGAGAAACACGTATATAGTGGGCGAAATACATGTCTCTTAGCTACTAGACGGTAATAGACGGCAAGTACGCGGTTTGGGACGCAGCTCACAGCTTCAAGCAGCCGTCTATTTGCACGTATAGCATGACTAATAATTAACTGCACTTGAAGCGTTCGTAAAATTTTAAATAAAAACACCCCAAACTGTATACGGTACCATAACGAAGACCAACTGTATGCTGATACATGCAATTCATGAGGGATCGTCGGATGACGTAATGACGCGGGCTGTTATTCGATCTATGTTCTATAACATGTAAAATAGGAGTATTCTAAAAGCAACTCATGGAAACACCTTAATCACAATATTTTCTTACTCAGAATAAGGTCAATAATTAGATTACTGCTGTCCATGTGAACGTACTGAGTGTCACGATTGCAACGTGGAGACGGATGCAAGTGCAGATTTACCTTTAATTAATAGCACAACAAAACACAAAACAAGAACTATGAATAGGCAGCAAAACAGTAAGGCAAAGAATAACAGTGAAACAAAGACCACAAACACAGCAACATAGACAACGGCAAAGAAAGACAACTGTAAGACAAAGAGTGGCTTCATACACATTGGTGCTCCTGTATATAACATGACGTGATTCGGGTGCAGGTTGGTCATGTGACCGCGATGCAGTGCGGTACAGTGGCTGCTGGGAACTGTAGTTCAGAGTTCCTTCTCTTACATACATGACACGCTGGGTGTTTTTTGTTTTCCGCACCATTCTGTGTAAACTCTAAAGACTACCGTGTGTGTAATTCCCAGGAGATCAGCAGTTTCTGAAATACTCAAGCCAGCCCATCTGGCACTAACATCCATGCCATGGTTAAAGCCACAGAGATCACAGTTTTTCCCCATTCTGAAGTTTGATGTGA
Source organism: Ameiurus melas (assembly GCA_012411365.1). Classification (NCBI taxonomy): domain Eukaryota; kingdom Metazoa; phylum Chordata; class Actinopteri; order Siluriformes; family Ictaluridae; genus Ameiurus; species Ameiurus melas. The sequence goes on along the minus strand of CM022772.1, from coordinate 9,448,652 downwards.
ACATTAACTGATGTGCTGGGGTTAACGCTTGACTTGTGTTACCCAAGCTCTTGTTTTTTTTTTGGTTTTTTTTTTACAACTGTGTCAATAATGTACATGGGTGGTTGTTGTTTTTTTTTGCATTGTTTATTGCAAATAGACGTCACAAAAATGTATACTTTTTCTGCATAATTTCCATTTCATTTACTTCAAGTGTTCCAGCGCCTAAAGAGCATCTGGATTCGCCTTGAAACAAATTCAATTCAATTCTAAATTATGTTGCACTTATACTTTTGTTTTCATTTGACTCTCATATAATATATACAGAATACTTATCCATTCTAAAGGATAGAAATTCATGTACTACATATTCAAGTACAAAATAAATGTAAGAATCTGAGATGCAGCTTGGGAGTGCATGTATTAACATTTGAGCGAAATATAGGTTTGTTGTCCTGTACCAACCCAGCTCTGGCTCTGGCCTGGCTTCCAACAACTAACCATTAGTCACACCTTTATTAACTTTGATTCATCTGTATTTTATTATTCTGTTGTTTGTCTAGTGTCTATGCAAAGAAACATGTTTGTCTAACAACTGGATGTACAAAGCGAAGGACAAAGTGCAGTTTTTCAAGCTTACACCGCTTCCAAGATTGCACAATCTGCTGTTTCTACTTCCAAATTGTCCTGCTTATGAGTTTGCTGGGCCTCCTGGGGATTGCAGGGGCCTTTGGAATGCATGTAAGTGAGCTATTGTGCTGTTAAAAGATGGAGGTAAACGATTTAAAGTGAAATTCCACTGGTGCCGTCAAAATTGCCCTGTGTTTCACAAGGGCTTCGTGTCCAACCTTTAAAAACCTGGCTAATCCTTTGTGTTTTGAAACACTGCTTCCCTGATTATCTGGCTCTGGTTTCCAGGTGTGGTTTAGTTTCTAGCCCAAGAGATGCCGTAGTTGGCTAATAAGGTTTTTGACACTGTACCGGTTTCTGCTTTCTCTCTCCGTTTATTTTCATGCACAGTCTGTAGCTGGTTACACTCTGCCCATGATGCCTGATCCTAACATCAATCCTGTCTTATTATCAAGCATCGTTCTGTGAGGTCAGAGGTCACGGATTGGTCTGAGGTGACAGGAAGTCTACAGTAACTCAAATAACCACTCCTTACAATCGGGGTGAGCAGGAAAGCATCTCAGAACTCACAACACTCCAAATCTTCCAGCAGATTGTCTACAACAGCAGAGGACCACAACGGGGGCTACTCTTGTCAGCCAAGAACAGGATTCTGAAGCGACGATGGTCACAGACAGATCAAATCTGGACAGAACATCGCCTGGTCTTTTGTCCAATCGTCAACTATCCAGTTTCCATACAGTATAGCATCAATATTGTACTCTGCATTGTTCCTGGGCAGAAACCACGCCCTTTCTGCATGTGGTACGCAGAAATAGAACTCAAATGTAATATTATGTTTGGCATGCAGCAACCACGCCACTGTGCCCTTACCACGTCTGGTGTAAAATGGGACGTATTCCCAGGCTCTGATCCTGATCCCAAAATCTGTTCCTGACCTCAGCTCCATCACTGGTCAAACTCTGCTGGTGTCCTCAGACTTTCTTCTGACTCTATAGTTTAACCTGTGCATAGTTTAGTTCACCTGTGTCTTGCTTTCTTCTACCAGCATAAAAATATCCAAATGGTGTATAGTTTTCATTTAGTGTATTAGTCATTTTCACACATTTCTAACTCAAAGTTCTGAGCTGTTCTTTTTTCCATCAGTCCATGTTACATGTCCCAAGTTCTGGTCTACTGTGTCCTGAGGTTTTACTATATATTTTTTTTTTTTTTACCTCACGTTACAATTTAAATCCTACAGTGAATTCCAGGATTTGCCTCCACCCAAAAAAAAAAGCACTGCATATACAGTGGGGTCCAAAAGTCTGGGGCCACATTGAAAGGACTTAAAATGGGGAGGAGGAACAGAAGGTTTAAAATTTTTTGAAATATTTTAAGAAAATAAATGTTCAATTTCTTGTATATGTAATATTCATGATTCTGCACTATTTCCAGGTCCCTATATAAACGTAAGCAAATTTGACATATTGACCATGTTAACTAAAACGGACCATAAGGTTTTGCACAAACTTGTGGAGTCCATACCAGTTCGAGTAAAGCACAAATGGGACGTACCAAATACCTATTTGTTATTATTCTACTTTTCACCCAAGTTGTTGTGAATAATATAATTTGTAATGAAAATTGCTATATTAAATTAGTAAAGAATGCAAAATAGCATTTTCACAAGTGCTCTCAGAATTTATCTGTACAGGTGTGACAGGATATTGGAATATTTTTAAATTTCATTTGAAAAGGATTTTAATTGGCGGTGAATTCTCAGTTTCAAAAGTACTACTGAATAAAACCTGTTAAAACTTTGTGACAGTATAATACAGAGGAAAAATCTATTATATATATATATATATATATATATATCAGTTCCATTGCTTTGAAAGCAACCAAACACTTTATTTTTAATGATTTTAATTAATGATGAAAAGCTGGCTGTCCTCACCCTCCTGCGAGCACGGGGTGCCGCTTCAGGCGTGTTGGATGACGTGGACTCGTTGGCCGTCTCCGAGGTGGAGCTGAGTGATGAGTTGCTGCTGGAAAGCTCCTTGGTGGGTCGGCGCGTGGCAAACTGCAGGATGGAGGACACCAGGTCACTCGGGTCTCTCTGCTCCTCCCTCTGACCCTCTTGACGCTGACGCTGGGTTCGGTCGTTGGCGATCACCTGTGATAAGGAGATGCCAAACGCCTGTGGTGCGTTTTCTGAGGCAACAGGAGAAAGGTCGGAAAAAGCAGCTCAAATTTAGCATGGCACAAGACAGGAAATTATATAACGCAGTTGTTTCGCTTTATTTACATAAGTAATAATAAAAAGCGTACAGAGAAATAAAAGTCATACCAAGAACTAAACATTAAACAGAGAAAGTCTGCACCCCTCCCTTGGATTTTAAAGGGGTCATATGATGCTTTTTAATGTTTTCCTTTTCCTTTAGTGTGTAATGTATCTGTTTGTGCATGTAGAAGATCTGCAAAGTTACAAATCTCATAGTCTCCCACAAAGGGATTAATTCTATCTAACGGAGAACACAGGTCCAGACCTGCCTAAAACGCCTCGATCCAAGTCCAGATCCATCCATCTTCGACCGCTTACTCCTTTTCAGGGTCACGAGGAAACCTGGAGTCCAGATATTACTATTTAACGACTGATACTGATAATATCCGAAGTTATATATAATATTATCAGCATAATGCCTCCATAATGTTTAAATTAATCAAAATTTCTAACAGTATTTCATGTTGTCACTTCAGGACATAAAGTTAAAGTGAAGAAGACAAATGAAACCTTTACAACATCGTATCTGAAACCTACGAGAGTTACATAATAAAAACTTACCACTATGAAACGTTCTGCTCAAGTCGTGTTTGGAAAGTTGGTTCCGATTGATTTCGACCCGATATGGTAGAACCTACGACATTACTAACTGTTTATATTTGCTTTAGAAGCCTTGGAAGCTGAAGTTCATGAGTATGGTAAGGGGCATTACATTTCCACACGCACTTGAGGTTTTTGGCCAATCACAATGCAATGGGTCAGCTGGCCAATCAGAGCACTCTGGGCTTTTCCAAAGGAGGGGCTTTGAAGAAACCAGAAGTCAATCGGAGCGTTTCAGGCAGACTGAAACAGAGGTACTGCAAGTGTTTTGAACATTAAACTTTGTTAACCTATCCAATTACACCCAATAAACAAAATAATGAACTTTTAAAAGAGCATCATATGACCCCTTTAAATGAAGAAAAAAAAACCATGTACATCATTTAATAATTTATCCATAGTTGAAGAAAATTATAGTCTGAACGCAGTGAACAAAAGTTATATGCTATTTAGTATACATTATAAATGTCAAGCCATCAATTTCTTTCGTTGTAGATCTTGGAGATCTCTACTCCATATTGACATTTGATTACACTTGATATGTAGGCTATGTTGAAATATAATATGCTTCACACTGGTGTGATGTACCTCAAACTATAGCGTGTACTACTCCTTTATGAGCTAGCTGATGGCAGGATGGTTTTTACTACTTTACTCGTGTGCATCTATTCAGAATCAGGAACATGCAGGTTTGTGTAAATACTGACAAAACCCAAACAAAAGCAAGTCAAGCGCAAAGCGGTCATTCTGGGCAAACGCTCCTGCTTACGACATGTAGTCACCTTGTGCTTAGAGCGAATACAGATGCTAGCCAGACTCAAATAGTATACAGTATTTTAAGCGCTTAGAAGACCACAGTATAGCTGAAACACTAGCCAATGACTTTCTGACTTCTTATCAAGGGCTCAAACACAGTGTACTTAACTACTGTGGCTAACTATCTCTCCATATGTTATTCCATTATACTAGCTAGCCGTTTCCACCTTATTCAGTTAGCTAATACATGTAGGATTTGTCCACGAACTGTATTTTTACAAATTCAGAACGAGCTGGTTTATAAAAACTAAACAAATCCTTAAAACTTTAGAAATAATGCAAAGTTTTGGCATGAGGTAGAAGCCATCACATTCACAATGCGAGACACCCTTATACTGTATTAGTTTGAAACATACTCTACTTAGCCACGGTTTGGTCTTCATTCTGTCTGTAGACAGGACTTTGCGCTCGACCGTACATCATCGCTGTGCTGCATGCGTTAACACTATAGCTGCTTTGCCAAATAAAGACACGATGTAGTTACGTGGAGTGACAGACCAGACTGTTTGTCTTTTCTGTGTGTTACGGTAAAGGGTCACTGCATTGAAGAAACCTCAATGTTCCATAGTAGAGATGCACGTAGTGTGTGTATGCATTTCGTTCTATAGTAGTATGAACAGCTGGCCCCTGAATATAGCAGCTGGAACAAAGGCCATGTGCTAGCGATACAGACCAGCCGAGACCAACCGGTGTTTCAGACAAAATATACATGCTGTGTGTGCGTGTGTGTGTGTGTGTGTGTGTGTGCGTGTGTTTTGACTACCAGACCTGCTACTCTCTAATAAGACAGACCATTTCAAAGGAGTACTGGCTTAGGACAAATAGTCATATGTAATTAAAGGAGCCTCTTGGGTATGCATGAGGATTATTACAGTGTGTGTTCTAACATGAAAAGTAAACGTGCTTTAAAAAAATAAGAAATAAAAAATAACCCCACTGTATGTGCTTTAAGAATATTTCCCTTGGCAGTGATTAATTGTACCAGATTCCTGTACTAAATGTTAGTGTTTACGTTTAACGCTGAAGTCGTTTTGTTTTTTTTTGCGCTGCCACAGAATTTTCAGAGACTTCATAGTCAGAGAATCGACGTCTAATAAAAACATCAACTTCTGACTGGGGTAAACATCTAAAAGTTTCAAGTCTTGTCCCCATTTGTTGATTTCACAACAGCGACAAGTAGCTTTCAAATCAGGTTACACAGTAAGGGTGTAACACGTGGGCAAACCGTGGGACGCGGCGGCTTTCCCGATGTCCCCATGTTTCAATTCTTTTCCCCTAAAAACTGCAAGCCTTGCCAAATATGCTGTGCAAGGTCAGCTAGCTCAGAGCCATGTCCCCTTACAAGGAGAACTTTTCACTTCTCTAAATATATCCCAGTAGAAACTGCATCTGTGTGCCCCTGTTTTGTTTCATTTTTGTGGGTTTTTTTTTTGGGTCAGTCAGATTTTACACCTGGGATTTGACACAGTAGGAGAAGCTTTGTCTCGTGTGACGTCTGGAAAAACAGACCACATAAGAGTAAAATAAACTGATGTATTTCTGTGGGAGATGGTTGTCGCCATTTTCCCATCATCCTAACATCTAATCATCTAATGTTTTTTTTACAAAACATGGTCTGGATTTCCAAAATGTTCATATCAACCTGAGGGCTTTGTTAAGCTCGGTGTTACCTTTGTCTTTGTTCTTTTCCTTGGACAAGGAGTCCAGCTTCCTCCGTAGCGACTTCTTCCTCTTCTGGCAATCTGCAAACACATGTGCTACAATTTAGCATGTGTTAATGGTTAACCTGTGCTTCTGCACTTCAGCGAGGCGCAACTCCTTATGCGGTCACGCGTGGGGCGCCAATACTTCTTTCTACAGCAACCGGCTGTTCAATTCTATATGTAAGCAGGGTTCATCGGGTGCACGGAATCTAAAAGGTGAATGGAAGGGTGGAATCTGTGAACAACTGACCTCCCTTCGATTTCAAAACATGCTAAGCTGTCCTGTGGCTCAGGAATGCAGCCAGAGATTTCCCTTCAGCCTCACTCGCTAAGGTGATGTGGAGCAGAACAGGAGATCGCTGAGGAGATGCGTCGCACTTAAATCTTACGGTCATCTTGTTTAAAATATATATAGCTTTATAGCTCATAATAAAAGGGGACCGATTCTAAAAGCAAAACTTACTACTTGGCGTGTTGTGCTGTGCTTTTCTCCATATGACGGCTTCGAGTGGCAAGCCAACACCCATTATTATTATAATTATAATTAGTCAGGACTATTCAAAGTAGGGGTGGGCAGATACTACTATATCTGGAAATACATCTGGCAGCAAAACAGTGTTGCGTTTGAAAAAAACAAACCCAAAAAACGGTGAGTTTAATACTACTTATACTCATGTATACACAAACAACACTAAGCATGAGATAATACCAAAAAAAAAATAGTCAAATCTTATAAGGCACAGTGGTTATCATGTTAACCTCACACCTCCAGGATTCCTTGTGTACACTGAGTTTGCATGTTCTCCCCTTGCTCTAGGGGTTTCCTCCGGGTATGCCGGTTTCCTCCCCGAGTCCACAGACATGATTGGCATAGTGTGTGAGCGTGTACACGAATGTGCTCTGCAATGAGTTGGCGCCCTTGTGCCCCGAGTCCCCTGGGATAGTCTCCAGGCTCCCCGCGACTCTGTGTAGAATAAGTGGTACTGAAAATTGATGGATGGATAGTAAAAACGGGACATTTTACAATTTTAAAGTTGAAGTAGAAAATTTTACCATTAAATCAGCTGCTTTCGGAGTCTGTAACTGTTATTACAATCAAAATCCCCACAATATCTCAGTATCCATAATGGCATTATTTGTCCGGATAATATTATATCATCTTGTACCACAGCGCTACTGAATTCTTGAATCTGACTGGAGAGAAGTTGATGAATTTTTCCGCTATAATAGCCGCTCTGACAGCAGTGCTGGCTGTAAATCAAATCACAGGTCTATATTAACGCGCTCATTGTTTCTATAGTAACAGTGCATTTATACAGTGGGTTCTCCACATAATCTAATCGTCAAATTTATCTGGTTTATAATGCTCATTCTATTTGCAGATAATTTAGCTTCTTTCTAGAAATAAGTACTTAAAATGCTCAAAGGTTGAAATTCCCAGCTTGAAATTAGTAACGTCTGGAAATGGGTCCAATATCGTACACTTTGTTTACTACAATCTTAGACTAGGAAATACTAGATACCTTTGACTATATTAAAGACGCTTGCTAAGACAATGTCATTTCTTTGCCATGTAAGAAGACGACGACTGAAACACGGGTTGTTATTTAACAAAGACAAAATGTACAGCTGTTGACATGATGAAGTTTGTTGAACATTTATGGGAGGAGTCTCTTGAATTAATACAAAAGTGTAATCTTTGCCATATTGCTGTGGTATAAGAGGGATAACTATTGCAACAGAATCAACTTCGGGATGTTAATAGTAATTCTGCATCACACCACCAGGTCGTCGATTTATTTATTTTTCCTGTTGTGTATTATTCCTTACTTATGTCATTTATGTTAGCCAGCTAGCTCGCACTGCCTGCTATGTGAGCTCTATTCTGATCCTTCCTAACTTTAGCTAGACGCATGACATATCTATGATGCCACATTGTGTGGACGGGCTGGGGGTCGATATAGTCCTTTTATACTCCTTTGAATCTTTCAGCTTGTTTTTGACCATTTTCATCCCGAAATAAATATCGTTCGATAATTTGAACTGTATAGTTGTCTGATTTTAGCCAAGTCAAACATACACTGATGATTGTGTTTTACATGAATAAACTCCAAACATTCCCCATTTACCTTGACAGAAAGTCCAGGTGGGAAAATCAAGTCGAGATGAGCACCGGCTTAAAGATGGAGGGAATGGCGCAGGGCTTCCAGCGGTCAGTGAATATTGGAGAGTTCAAAACACCTACACAAGTAACATTCCAGATCCATATGTCGATTCGCTCATCTGCCGTTTTTATTGGGGTGGGAGGGGCAGCTCAGGGCATGTTTTTAAGTTATAGCTCATAGCATACTTTAACAGCAAACTCTGGAGCTCCTACAGAAAATGAGCGAAGTCTGGAAGCTCTGCACATGCCATACTGTAGGTGTTTGAAAACTGAAATAAATTAAATCAACAAATCACATGATCCCAGATGAGTCATAGTTCAGATAACCACACACTCATTGCAAAAAGATTCAGATACTGTATCTGAGTATCAAGACAAGAATAAGAGAAGAGTTTCGTGTGTGAGATGGACTGATACTGTAGAGAAGGGGAAAGACAGAGAAGGAGGAAATGGCTGAAATTCTTCTAAGATGGAGTTTGCGTGGCTGAGTGGAAAACCCAGAAAGCTCTGATCCCCTCCTTTCGGCCCACCACCACATGTAATCATTCAATGTTTTCTTTTCTCAGTTTGGTTTGTGAGGCTTTGTTTTCACCGAGTGTGTGCTAGACTCAAGATAATCATCTAAACCAATGCACTCCTAACACCCACAAGAGCTCCCAATGCTCCAAGTGCAGCGATATATCACGAACACGTGGGCACCCTGACTTCTGTGCTCTGGAGTTAATAGGAAACGCAGACCAGCATGTTAAATCATTTCGATGGAAGGGGAGATAGAACCTGTGCCGAGGAATGTGGAGTGACAGGCAAATATACGAGCCGTTTTTAGTGTGCGATTCTGACAGACGGCTTTTATACTGCAGGCTGGAAGCCCATCAACACCACCATGCTTTCTGTCTATATGAGCTTTGATTTTAAAACTGAATCCGGGTAGTTCTGCTGGTCCTGCTGGACCACTGTTTCACACAACAGCAGCAACTGGTCAAAGATGTTTAGCCATGTCCAATCAGTGGGACTGCACAATTCTGGAAGGATGGAGCCCACACAGTTGGACTACTCCTCAGTCCTAGCACTGCCACCTCACACCTCCAGTTCAATCCTGAGGTCGGGTTACTCTCCATGTTGAAGTTCACACATTCTCCCAGTGTCTGTGTGGGTTTCCTCCAGGGTTTTGCAGTTTTCATTCCATCTTCCAAAAAAACATGCTAGTGGGTTGACTTGCTATGCTTCATCACATCTAGAGTGCATTCCCACCTTAGGGCCAGCGCACCCAGGAAAACCTCTAGATCAACCATAACCCAGGCCAGGATAAAGGAGTATACGTTCCTGTCAGTAATCCCTGCTCTCCATCTGGTCCAAAATGACCCGCATTGTAACATAGTTTTCAAGCCCTGGAGTTGTCACTGTCCATGTTGTGGATATATCTGCCATACAACAAGGCTAGCTAGCCCATTTCTGTAGAGGATGTCATATGACCAAGGAAGAGAACTACAAAAAAGTTAGATGTAAAAAAAGTTTCCAAAAACAGAGAAAAGTCGTCTAATTGGACAAACTGGACCATTAATGAATCTGAGAAAAATTTGAATACAACACCGATAAGCTGGTGTAAATCTTGCACTGTGCTTGGTACAAACCAATCAAACTTGACAAATGTTAGCACCAATAACTAAATGGTTTAGGTTGTTACAGGTAGGAACACAATTTTAGGATGATCCACAATAAAATAATGGCATTAAAGAGACTAAGCACTTATATCACCTCGATGAAGTTAGTTTTATTCTCGAATCGACTTTTGAATAGACTGTAGTGGAGTTACAGAGATGATGCGCACCAACTGTTCTGCAATCCCAAAAGAAATGAAACACACCCCTCTGAATTAATAATGAAAGACAACGACTGGCTCTTCCAACTCTACAAAAGCATTGATTTCTAGAACAAACTTAGATCAACACACATACATTTGTTTTTATTCACATGGCGTAAATAAATGTTAAGAAACACTGTATTTTATCACCATAGTAAGCCAAGAAATGGCGATAGAAAAGCCAATAGATACTGCCATTAACAATTTCTGTTTAGTCACTCATCTTCAGTAAGTGCTTTTTCCTGGTCAGGGTTGCGGTGGACCCCGGGAACACTGGACGCAAGGCTGGAATACACCCTCGATGTGATGCCAGACCAGTATTTGAATGAAATCCAAACAGAACAATGGGAAATAACCTGCTGGAGAGCAATGCCACCGTGCCACGCAACAGTATTCTATGTTTTCTGTCTTAAAGAATACACTTGTAGGTGCCTTCCGAGGCAATCTCTATTAGAACAAACAGGAAAGCACACCTCGACAAATTCCTGACCAAGAAACACCCACACATGAAAACAATTGGGTGTGCTTTAAGAGCAAACGAAAAGGATACAAATATCACAACAGACTCTAATATTCCACTGCACCCACTTAGCCTGCTGGGTGTTCTGTTGAGATGAATGTCGAAGGAACAAACAAAAAAAAAAAAATCCTCATCACTGCTGAAAGATTCGAATTTCACGGTGGGACGCAGTCGAGGGTAGGGACAGCAATAGCACAGTTTGTTGCTCTACTGACTCCGATCATCTCAGCGCAATAAGGACAGTATATATGATTATAGGAAGTGTCTTCAGACTACAAGTACTAAGCGTAGAGACTGCACATTAAAGAAAATGGAAGAAAAAGAGGCAAGGATGCTAAGTGTACCCGCACAGATATTGACGTTAAATGCATTTGATAGCCCCCTTTACCACAAAATGGTTTGTTGAAACAATCGCTCAAACACGATATATGAACCATAGAAGTTGCGGCGAGGACTAGGTCACATTGCAGGAGTAAACGTCAAACAAAAACAATTTTAACAATTGGAGTGGGGAAAAAAAAAAAAAGAAGAAACACTTCAGGAAGCCCAAGAACATTGTGTGATATGAATGAAACAGAAGATACTTCAGACAAATAGAGTCGGGAGTCTGTTGAGAAGGAATGCGTAAATTTGATGCTGATCCCAGGCTTTGGTCTGACACAGTTGCTGGATTGAAAAGTGGTACAATCGCAAAGTGACACTAGAGCAGCTGTCAGAAGCAATCTACAAAAAGAAGCTGCTACAAATAGTGCCAAAAGGCTGCCAAGCTGACTCTGAGAACACACACACACACACACACACACACACACACACACAGGCTTGACTTTCCCAGACAGAGGATTTGGCATATTAAACTGGAGCTCAAAAGCAGATAAAGTTATACAGTGGTGCTTGAAAGTCTGTGCACCCATTAGAATTTTCTATAGATTTGCATGAACACGTCCTAAAAGTAGTCAAAGACAACCCAATTAAACGAATGACACAAAAAAATAATAAACAAAAATAAATAAATGATCAAGTACTAAATATTCTTGTCTCATTTGTTTAATGTCTCATTGGGTTTTCTTTATCTACTTTTTGTACTTGTGTGAAAATATGTTGTTGTTTCAGGCTATATTTATATATAGAAACATAGAAAAAATGGGGGGGTTCACAAACTTTCAAGCACCACTGTATCTATACAGGAAAAGCATTTTTCTAGCGTTGTTATGGCACGCATGGATGTAAAAGATTAAGCAGAATTGTCAAGCCGTGCACATGGTTGCCAAAACATGCAGTAAATCCCCCAAGCATACGGAATGTGTTTACTGCTGGGTTTGGCTGTATAAAGAACGTGTTACGCCAGACAATAAGCTGAAAGGCATGAAAGCAAGACCTGTTCCTTACACTATTAAACCTAAAGCCATACAAAAGCACTCTGAAGAAACAGCTATGCAGAAACCCGACAGTGTGAGTCAGTGGATTAGTCTGCATCATTAAGAAGGATGGCACAATTAGACTGTGTAGTGACTATAAAGTTAGTCATCTTGGTCTTAGCTCTCGAACAGAATCCTGTCGTCTTTTCTTGCAGGTCTCTCCAGGAATTTAGCGAAACAGAATTTAGTCAAGTGAACAAAACCCTGTAAAACACAGATCCCAGAGGTCCCCGTTTGGCACCACATTGTCTCCTTCTTTGTTACAATATACATTGCACGTGCACACCATTTTTTCACGCAGGGTTTCACTCTATTTGACAAAAAATTAGGCATGGGCTCAAGAAACTGCTGCTACGGAGACCATCAAATAATATGCTACAATCATTCACTGGCAGATTTCTCCAAAATTAATATTGCATCACAGGAGCTCCACTACATAAACACACACAGAATGGAGAAGAAAAAAAAAGAACATGCAATACACTTCTCACAGTCTCAATATTGCACAATACCATGTAACTTTATATGTACACCACAGGGACTATATGTACCACGGTCGCACTTGTCGAAGCAATCTGCTCTTTTGGTTAAGCAGCGAGTCTGGACAGGGAACATCTAAACTGTCCATACCATATATGTATTACATGCAGTAGGTCAGTAGGAAGAAATACTATACGCATGCTCTTTCGGGAAGCTGTTATAAAACTTTGCTCCAGAGACTGGCCTACAATCTTAGAAGAAATGTGTAGTAATCTAAACAGTCCGGTCCAAACAGCAGCTATACTCAGTGGGAACACAGCATTGCATCACACTCAGAGCTACCAGGGTCCATTCGTTCATCTTCAATAGCCACTTTATCCTGCTTCATTATAGCTTTATCCTGATTCTATAGATTATCCTGGGTAGAATAAGTGTGAGGCAGGATTATACCATGAATGTGACACCAGTACATCGTAGAGCCCCATAGACACAAACATTCAGGCAGTTGTTGTTTTTTTTTTTACAACAAGGGGCAATTTAGCATAGCCAATCCACATTCTGCTAAGTTTGGGAGGTGGGAGGAATCCGGAGAATAGAGACGTAACAGTATGAAAATTTCATACATCATTATCGTCACCAAAACTATCACGGTTATCAGTATTATCACAGTATTGTTAAAAATCATTTGGTTCAGTTAGAGAACGGATGCTACAATTAAAAACTGAACGCGTCTGCTCAATTCAGCATGCGTTGAATGAGTCAGAGTTGCAGCACAGATCAGCAAGAGTCAGATTTCATATATTACGTGATGAAATTGAGGCGAGCTGACCGACAGGAAAAGTGAGGCGAGATGACCGACAGGAAAAGTGAGGCGGCGAGCTGACCGACAGGAAAAGTGAGGCGAGCTGACCGACAGGAAAAGTGAGGCGAGGCGAGCTGACCGACAGGAAAAGTGAGGCGAGCTGACCGACAGGAAAAGTGAGGCGAGCTGACCGACAGGAAAAGTGAGGCGAGGGACGCGACAGACAGAAAAGTGAGGCGAGCTGACCGACAGGAAAGGAGGCGAGGCGAGCTGACTGACAGGAAAAAGTGAGGGCGCGACCGACAGGAAAAGTGAGGCGAGCTGACCGACAGGAAAAGTGAGGCGAGCTGACTGACAGGAAAAGTGAGGCGAGCTGACCGACAGGAAAAGTGAGGCGAGCTGACCGACAGGAAAAGTGAGGCGAGCTGACCGACAGGAAAAGTGAGGCGAGCTGACCGACAGGAAAAGTGAGGCGGGCTGACAGACAGGAAAAATGAGGCGAGCTGACCGACAGGAAAGTGTGAGGCGAGGCGAGCGGAAGGACAGGAAAAGTGAGGCGAGCTGACCGACAGGAAAAGTGAGGCGAGGCGAGCTGACAGACAGGAAAAGTGAGTCGAGCTGACCGACAGGAAAAGTGAGGCGAGCTGACCGACAGGAAAAGTGAGGCGAGGCAAGCTGACTGACAGGAAAAGTGAGGCGAGCTGACCGACAGGAAAAGTGAGGCGAGCTGACCGACAGGAAAAGTGAGGCGAGGTGACCGACAGGAAAAGTGAGGCGAGGCGAGCTGACCGACAGGAAAAGTGAGGCGAGCCGACCGACAGGAAAAGAGAGGCGAGGCGAGCGGACCGACAGGAAAAGCGAGGCGAGCTGACCGACAGGAAAAGTGAGGCGAGCTGACCGACAGGAAAAGTGAGGCGAGCTGACGCAAGAAAAAAGTGAGGGGCAAAAAGTGAGGAGCTGACGACAGGAAAAGTGAGGCGAGCTGACCGACAGGAAAAGTGAGGCGAGCTGACCGACAGGAAAAGCGACGAGCTGACCGACAGGAAAAAGGAGAGCGCACCGGCGGAGGAGCGAGGGAGCTGACGGACAGGAAAAGTGAGGTGAGCTGACCGACAGGAAAAGTGAGGCGAGGCGAGCTGACTGACAGGAAAAGTGAGGCGAGCTGACCGACAGGAAAAGTGAGGCGAGCTGACCGACAGGAAAAGTGAGGCGAGCTGACCGACAGGAAAAGTGAGGCGAGCTGACCGACAGGAAAAGTGAGGCGGGAGCTGACTGACAGGAAAAGTGAGGCGAGCTGACCGACAGGAAAAGTGAGGCGAGCTGACCGACAGGAAAAGTGAGGCGAGCTGACCGACAGGAAAAGTGAGGCGAGCTGACCGACAGGAAAAGTGAGGCGAGCTGACAGACAGGAAAAGTGAGGCGAGCTGACCGAGAGGAGGCGAGGCGAGCTGACTGACAGGAAAAGTGAGTCGAGCTGACCGACAGGAAAAGTGAGGCGGAGCTGACTGACAGGAAAAGTGAGGCGAGCTGACTGACAGGAAAAGTGAGGCGAGCTGACAGACAGGAAAAGTGAGGCGAGCTGACCGACAGGAAAAGGAGGCGGGCGAGCTGACTGACAGGAAAAGTGAGGAGCTGACCGACAGGAAAAGTGAGGCGAGCTGACCGACAGGAAAAGTGAGGCGAGCTGACTGACAGGAAAGTGAGGCGAGGCGAGCTGACAGACAGGAAAAGTGAGGCGAGCTGCCGACAGGAAAAGTGAGGCGCGAGCTGACCGACAGGAAGCGAAGAGCTGACCACGGTGAAAGCGAGGTGAGCTGACTGACAGGAAAAGTGAGGTGAGGCGAGCTGACCGACAGGAAAAGTGAGGCGAGCTGACTGACAAGACGATGGTGGAAGATTTGGTTTTGTTGTGTTTTTCATTAAGGATAATAATAATAAACCCACCATTCAAGCAATTGCCGGCCCAGAATTGCGGCTAACTCAGAACTGAAAGTAAAACGTGCAAAGTGATTTAAAAGCGAGGGGGAAAAGACGGAAAAGCACTAACGAAGCTCCAAAGCCCCCTTTCGCAGCAACATTCTTCTGGCAAGCTCTGCAGTTTTCCTCAGCATTTTTATAAAATCCAAAATATGACCATGCTTCGGATTTGGTCCTCTTGGAAGGTTGGAAAATCTCCCAGGCGCTGTCACTGCCCTCCGCCCTGTTTTCACGCTCATAAAAACAACAATGTTGCATGCTGCGCTCTGCGTCAGACTCATGCCGGGGGTGTGTGGACAGCATTCACCGCGAGTTTTACAAGTCACGATAATCGCACATGGTTTTAATGATAATTAAACGTGACACGGTAATGCTAACAGTCAGGGAATTTCATCGTGAAACCGGTAACTGGTTTCATCCCTACTGGACAACCTGAATTAAACCCATGTGGACACAGGTAGAAACTACCCACTGCACCACTGTGAGACCCAGAATCCTATTACTGGCATCAAATTATCTTAACTTGCAAAGTCAAATGCACTGCTGTATCTTACTGCAGATAAAATCAATGCAAATATCCCATGATAACACTGTATCTATATGTACAGCAAGATTTTTGTAGCATGCAACTTGCTTGGTTATGAGTCAGGCGGGAGCCACAGACAAACGTAGACTACTGTAGTTTACTACCTACCGATCCAGTTGGCTAGCTTAGCGCATGATAGCAATGAACAAAACTTGGGTGCTAAGGCATATTCTGACAATTCTGACTTATGTTATATAAATGATTGTGAATATGAATAAAAACCGAGACGATGATATTAATCCCATAAATGGCTACTGGAGATAAATGCTTGGACTTTTACTTAACTAGCTGGCTAGCTATTAGGCATGGCAGAGGAACACAGCAACACTGGGATTTGCACATAAGTCATATACATTAATTCTTTTGTAATCATAAGGTTAGTGTTGGTCATACCTTTAGGGATGGTGATCTGGCAGCCCAGGTCATAGTCCTGGTGGAGGCGGTTGTAGGCAACCTCCTGTAGTCTTGCTCTCTCCAGCTCGGACAGGCTCTGAATGGACACCGGTTTGAGGCGCACACTCCTCCCAGACAGGCTATTCCACGTGAAATCACCCTATGGCAGAAAAGTGAAGCATAATATATACTAAGCATATGGTTTACATGAGCGATCAATCATATGGTGTTTTCCAAGCCATTTACATTAACGGTAAACAAACTATGATGTGCAGTATCCAATGTTACCTTTACAGCATACAATTTTACAGGAAACGTATTCACCCCATATAGAATTGTCAGCAAAATACATGTTCATTTCTAAGACTTTATTTACTGAAGTAAACCCCCTAAGCCTGGCCTAGTCATTGGTTCCTTTACCTGTTGCTAGTTTACTCTTATTACTTGTCATGTACGGTTCTGTGAAAAAGTATTTGGTTTCTTCTGTTTTTGTGTATAACTCATACTAAATAGTTTTAGATCATCAAACGAAACACAACATAAAACAAAGGCAACCTGAGTAAACACACAATACTTTTTTTTTTTGTTTGTTTTTTTAGTGAATCAAAAAAAGTTACCCAACACCTATCACCAATGTGAAAAACTAATTGCCCCCTTGAACTTAAAATCTGGTTGTGCCAACTTTAGAAGCAGCCAAACTCTTCAGATAATTGGAGATCAGTCTTACACTTATTTCTAGGACTAGGACTTGCTCCTATGCTTTGGATCGTTGTCTTGCTGCATAATCCAGTTGCACGTGAGTTTCATCTTACAGACTGAAGAAAAGGACATTTTCCTTTAGGATTTTCTGGTAGAGAGCAGAATTCATGTTTCCCTCAATTACTGCAAGTTGCCCAGGTCCTGAAGCAGCAAAGCATCCCCACGCCATCACACTACCACCACCATGCTTGACTGTAGGTATGATGTTCTTTTTGTGGAATTCTGTGTTTGGTTTACACCAGATGTAACGGGACCCCTGTCTTCTAAACAGTTCGGCTTTCGACTCATCAATTCAAAGAACATCATCAAGGTGTGTTTTGGCAAAATTCAGACGAGCCTTAATGTTCTTCTGGGTCAGCAGTGGTTTTCACCTCACCACTCTTCCAAGTATGCCATTTTTGCCCAGAGTCTTTCTGATAGTGGAGTCATGAACAGTGACCTTTATTGATGCAAGAGAGGCCAAGAGGTCATTTGATGTCCTTGGCTTTTTTGTGACCTCCTGGATGAGTATTTGATGAGTTTCTGTTTTCTTGGAGGAATTTTGGAAGGTCGACCACTTCAGGGAAGGTTCACTACTGTGCAGAGTTTTTTCCATTTGGAGATAACGGCTCTCACTGTGGTGCTTTGGTGTCCCAGAGCCTTTGAAACAGCTTTTTAACCCTTCCCAGACTGACGTATTTCAATCACCTTCATCCTCATCATTTCTGGAATTTCTTTAAACTTTGGCATAGTATGTTACTGGGTAAGACCTTTTAACCAACTCCATGCTGTTGAAAAAGTTTTTTAAAGTCTATTTAAGTGTTGATTTGATTGAACAGGGTATGCAGTAATCAGGTCTGGTTGTGTCTAGTCCAGCTGAACATCATTATGAATGCAGTTTCATAGTGTTGGGGAACTAGCAACTACCTGGGCAAATACATTTTCACACAGGTCCAGTTGGTATTGGATAACATTTTTGCTTCAATAAATAACATTATCATTTAAAAACTGTATTTTGTGTTTACTCAGGTTGCCTTTGTTTTATCTTAGATTTTGTTTTAATTTCTGAAACAATTTAGTATGAGGTAGATGCAAAAATACATTTTCACAGCACTTTATTTACAATTTTGAATAAAGGTTTGGTTAAATAAAAACTTTTATTATTATGTATTTATTTATTCATTTTATTATTATTATTATTATTATTATTATTATTATTATTATTGTTATTATTAGACCCATTATTACAAAAGAAAGATGAATAGAGAACAGGGCAAGCTAAAGGAAACCATGTTCCTCTCTGAGACTTGAGACTAGGGTGGAAGTTCACCTTTCAACAGGACTCAAAACCAACAACCCGAATGTGTTTAAACGGTCCAATCAAATCCCAGACCTGAATCAGATTGAAAATCTACGGCAAGACTAAAAAAAATTATGCAATCACCATGCAATTTGACAAAGCGTAAGCAATTTTGCCAAGACGAATAAATAAAAATATCAGGATCCAGATGTGTGAAGCTGATAGTGACTTAACCCGGATGACATGCAGCTGTATTTGCAGCTAAAGGTAGTTCTACCAAGCATTGACCTGCAGGGGCTAATACTTATGCAACCTGCAAATGTCTGCTGTCTCTCTTTAACTAAATAAATGAAATGTCCTATTTTAACGTTATGATAAATCAAATGGTTAAATTGAAAATGAAGTCCATTCTAATTCCAGGTATAAACTGTATAAACTGTCCATGTGTTCTGCAAAGCCGTCCACTCTTCACATCCTAATACATGAAACGTACACATCTTTAATCATTTTTCGTAATCGTCCACAATCCAAAAATACATATAGCAATTGTGCGTGTAAACTTTCCTTAAACCGTTTTTTTTTTTTTTTTTTACTCTTGGCTTGCCTGCACTCTTGGAAGAGTACGTCCTGGCGTATTACTAACTACTTGATGCTGAGTTGACAGTGCATAAAACCACAACAGACGCAGCATTCAAAAACAGCTTCTAGGGTTAAGATGACGCAACGGCAGCATCCGGAGCCAAACGAGAGCAATGCTGAGCAGAACAAGGAAGGGAAATAGAAAAGTGTGTGCAAATGTGAGATAGCAAATCAACCACAAGCCCATAAGCTGGTTTTTTATTTTTATTTTTTTTAACCCAACCGTGCTTTTCACCACAATGGACGTCCTACTGATTTTAAAGTATTTTAACATACCTTATCGGCTATAGTCTATATGTTGACGAATATAGGCTTTGGGTATCGCTGTATGACAAGGTCTGTGTGCATTTTGGTTTATCCCCGGAGACACCAAAATGCTAATTAAACAGCTCTTTTCTTCCTCACTAATCACATCACATCATGTACAAGGCAGGATGAGCCACTCCACTGGTCTGAAACGCAGTGTCTACAAACTGCTTTATAAAAAGGAGAAGGATTAAAAGCAGTAGGAGGAACTGAGGCACATCTGACAGAACCTCATGTCAAAAGCATCTGCACTTTCTCCTATATTCACCAAGTGCCACGCAGCCCTCGGGCTTAACCGTGATTAAAGGCTTTTTGGCCTCCGTACATAAAAGGCGAAAACACTGGTTCGAATTAAATGGTGAGATAATTCAGTGGAGCTTGCTGTAGCCTTCGACCTCATTCTGTACTGCAACAGAAGTTGTTGGGGTTTTTTTTTTTTTTTTTTCTTCTCAAGGCATCACAACTTCGAACCCTATGACTGCTTTGGCAGTGCATCTGAAAGTGTAAAAGTGCTGCTAATGTGCAATGTTGTGGTTAGTTAATAAGGTAATGAACCTCATCTTGACTTTAGCTTGATTTCCATCATAATGTTTCGCAAATTCCTGCAAATCAGCCAAAAGAACTGAAAATTCATTTGTTTTCAAATCCTATAGTGTTATGTGAGCGTTCTGAAGAGACCGCTGATGTAATCAAAAGAGCAACAGCACAAACGGTCTTAAAGAAACTGGAACACAGCAACGGGTTTTTGCAGATTAGGCCTCATTTAGCAAAAAGGACAAACAGATTTCTTTTGTAAATCATACGTAGGTGCATTGTGTCCTAGTCATGCTTCAGGGTGTGTATAAATTCAAGCATAAGCAGACAAATATTTGGCTTCAAATCATATAAATCACGATGAGTTACTGCACGTTTATATACGCCATATTACTCCATCAAGTTTGAATAATTTGTGTTTTTTTTTTGTTACGCTCAACTTTAATGAAATGTATGTGAAGTAAATGGTCTGCACTAACATAGTGCTTTTATCCAAAGCGCTTTACACTCTGTCTCATCGACCCATTCACACACACACACTCACACACCAATGGTAGCAGAGCTGCCATGCAAGGCGCTAACTTGCCATCGGGAGCAACTTGGGGTTCAGTGTCTTGCCCAAGGACACTTCGGCATGTGGAATGACCTGGACTGGGAATCAAACCGCCAACCCTACGATTAGTGGACAACCTGCTCTACGACCTGAGCCACAGCCGCCCCGATATAAAGAAATATTAAATATGAAAAAAGAAAAGAAAACAAGCCAACAGAAATCCATAATACTTATAAGACTTTCGCGGCACCTTCTCTTAATGCTGAGCAATACTTCACTAGAGCCAGGTCTACGTGACTGATCTGGTATGTTTCAAGCTGCAGTGTGTTGCATACTACCTAGCATGCTGCAGACCAGCCATTTCATGTGGACACATGCCCTTCGGCTTTTCTAAAACGGTACTGTTTTATTAAAAACTTTTTCTTAACCGGACATCCATTATCTGTACCGCTTATCCTACACAGGGTCGCGGGGGAACCTGGAGTCCATCTCAGGGGATTTGGGGCACAGGGCACGGGCCAAACCATCGCAGGGCGCAAGTGCACGCACACTATGGACAATGTAGAGATGGCCAAATAAGCCTACAACACATGTCATTCTACTGGAAGAGAAAGCTGGAGTACCCGGAGGAAAGCAGTGAAGCAGAGGCTGGATTCGAACCCCCAACCCTGGAGGTGCCTTTCAGATGTTGTTAGTCTGTTTAATTGTATGTAAATATAGACTTTCTCAGATTTAGAAGCAAAAGTTATTTGGACTCTCTCACATCACAGCATCCATCCATCTTCTACCGCTTACTCCTTTTCTTTTCACGGGGGAACCTGGAGCCTATCCCAGAGAGCATCGGGTACGAGTTGGGGTACACCCTGGACAGAGTGCCAGTCCATCGCAGGGCACAATCACACACTCGTTCATACATTACGGACACTTTAGACACGCCAATCATCTTACCACGCATGTCTTTGGGCTGGGGGAGGAAACCGGAGTACCCGGAGGAAATCCCCGCAGCACGGTAAGAACATGCAGACTCCGCACACACACAGGGCCCCAGCAGGAATCGAACCCCGGACACTGGAGGTGTGAGGTGAACGTGCCAACCCTGCGAACCGTGCGCCCCTCACATCACAGCAATTTAATTCAATATAACTTTCGCCTCTACATCTGAAAAAGTCTATTTCAGCTGTGTGAGCTTTGTCTTTAACGGAGTTTTGTAGGTTTCACCAAATGCAAATAATCTACTTGGTGTTTAGCTTTCATTAACATACACGCGCAAGAATGAAGAAAATCAGCATTTCAGAAACTTTCCAAAATCCAGCGGAATTTTTCAGTTCATTTAAACACAGCTTTACTAAACGATTGGTAAATGAGGCCCGTTCTTTGATTCCGATACTCTGATGTAATGTAACTTTGTCCAATTGTAACCCTCTATCTTCAATACTCAAGTGTTCGGGGTTTTTTTTTTCCAGTCGGCTTTTCTCATGCATTTAAATTTCACATCGCACAAGAAGATGGTCAGTGAGGAGTCACGAATCGCTTTACCGACTCCTCTTCCTCAGTTATTTTTTCCCCCACTGAATAGCTCAAAGAGTACTGCATTCCTCCTAAGCTTCTTTCCATCATACCTCTCCCTCCGTTTTGCCCCCTCACATAAGATTAATGAGCTGCAAGCCCAGTCGCCTGAGGGCCTGAGAGGCCACATGAGCCTCAGAAGTACAGACGATAGTCTATACCATGTGCAGTACTCAGTGAATCGAACAGGGCTTTGGCTGAACGCGAGTCATGATGATGTCACATGACGTGCCTTGGCCCAAACCTGTGGAAAATCTGTGGTAATTGTGAGAAATTGAAAGCTCCTCCAAATATTGTGTCGTTCGCTTGATTTTACACTAAGAAAGCTTCACTGTATCGATGATTGTACCTTTTCATTTGTTAAATAAAAGCATATTTTTACATTTCATCAGTCTCATCTAGCATAGAAGTGGGCGAGTTGTCAGAGCTGGCATTCTAAAAAAACGAATCAACACTTCCTGACCAATCAGAATCGAGAATACAACAGCGCTGAGGTGTAATATCTGATCATTTTTCCCTATCTAGTCTGGCTGCCATGCCCAATCTGATGCACAGGATTATGGGTATAAAGAAGACAATGGATGTGTATGTAAATGTACTTCCTTTTTCCTTTTCCCGATGAAGTGATTGCTAAAGGCAGTACTGTATGCAAACGTTTCGTTCAGACATCACGAGATGACTTCCTGTTTACGTGGTGTTGGGGTATTTCTTTTGGATTCAGTTTGGAAATCTATTCCATCTCATCTGCTTTAACAGTATACAGTATTCTAAGTCTCTAGTTTCCAATAAACATAGTGACAACATAACAAAATAGTATAACCAGTAGCCAAATACACCCCAATTCCGAAAAAGTTGGGACAGTATGAAAAATGGAAAAAAAAAAACAATTAATTGAAAATTAATTCTACCCTGCACTATATCGAAAAGACATTATTAACACGTCATTTAATGTTTTACTTTGTGAATTTAATTTCTTTTTGAATATACAGTATGCACTCATCTCAAATCTGATAACTGCAACAGACTCCAAAAAAGTTGGGACAGTCGACTGTTTACTGCTGTGTAACATCACCTTTATAACACTTATTAAGCGTTTGGACGCTGCGTGAAGACACCAGCGGAATTTTCCCCAATTCATCCATTATTCATCCATTTCTTCAGCTGCGCAACTGTACAGGGCCTCCGTTGCCTTATTTTACACTTCATAATTTGAAACACATTCTCAATCGGAGATTGCAGATAAGCCATGCAAGAACCCGCGCTCTCTGCTTACGCCACCATGCGCTTGTAATCCGGGCAGAATGTGGTTTGGCGTGGTCCTGCTCTGGAAGACATCATATGTTGCTCCAAAATGTGTACATATCTTTCTGCATTAATGATGCCTTCACAGATGTGCAAGTTACCCATGCCATGGGCACTGACACACCCCCATACCATAACAGACGCTGGCTTTAGGATCTGACGCTGATAACAGCTTGGGTGGTCCTTTTCCTTTTTGGCCCGGAGAACACGTCGGCTGTTTTGTTCCAAAATCTATTTGAAATGTTGACTCGTCGGACCACAAAAAACGATTTCACTGTGCTACTGTCCATCTCAGATGAGACCGAACCCAGAGAAGTGGGCGGAGCTTCTGGACAGTGTTGGTGTATGACTTCTGCTTTGCATAGTAAAGCCTTAACTTGCATCTGCGGATGCAGCGGCGAATGGTGTTGACTGACAAAGGTTTACCAAAGTATTCCCGAGCCCATGTCAGGAATTCCATTACAGACTCCTGACGGTTTTTAAGACAGTGACGTCTGAGCGATCGGAGATCACGCGCATTCAGTGGTTTTCGGCCTTTTGAGATTTGAGCAGATTCCTTGAATCTTTTAATTATATTGTGCACTGTAGAAGGTGAAATGCCGAACAGAAATAGAAGACACGACAGTCACAGTCTGCCTGAATAACAGGGATCATAAAATCTATACAGAAAATGAATGTCTTACACCTCTTACACGTATCTCCTTAAAGATTCCACATGATTGCCACCATGCACACCACCTGCACTTACAGCATCTTACATCACCATATTACACTTTCTATGTTTCATTCACTTTAATATGAACTCACGTCAGCTCTGTGTTCCATGCTGCATGAGTGTGGATGATGTGGGTCGGTTTTTATCTTTTACAGCCAACAAGGACAAATCATGCAAGGCAAGACAAAAAGAGATGTGCGTTTCCATGGCTACGGATACACAGCCAAGTGTGTATGACGGGATCTCTCCTAAAGGTGTCCATGGCAACCACTTAGAGCTACCAAAACACTTAATTGTCCATCAGCAGTAAAGGACAGGTCACACAATGAGATCAGTGAGCTAGATTTGTACCAAGAAGCTAAAACATCTTTCTTCTTCTTCCCTTTTTTTCTCCATTTGAAGTATATGTAGATGTTACATTTGTTTCTGCTGCTTGGTTACGTGGACACTTCTGCGGGTTGTGTTTGAAAAGAGAGGAAATGGAACTCACATGTGGATGAGTCACAAGCTATTCTTAATTATCAGGCTCTTTTATGTATGAAGTTGGTGTCATAGCATGGATTCATCATTCATCATTCATCAATAGACATCAGTGGCAGATACAGTGGCGCTTGAAAGTTTGTGAAACCTTTAGTATTTTCTATGTTGCTGCATAAATATGGATGGACTACATATCTGTGAGTGGCAAAAGTATATGAACCTTCGCTTTCAGTATCTGGAGTGATCCCTTGTGCAGCAATAACTGCAACTAAACATTTCCGGTAACTGTTGATCAGTCCTGCACATCGGCTTGGAGGCATTTTAGCCCGTTCCTCAGTACAGAACAGCTTCAACTCTGGGATGTTGGTGGGTTTCCTCACATGAACTTCTTGCTTCAGGTCCTTCCCCAACATTTCTATTGGATTAAGGTCAGGACATTGACTTGGCCATTCAAAAACATTAACTTCATTCTTCTTTAACTATTTTTGGTAGAATGACTCGTGTGATTAGGGTCGTTGTCTTGCTGCATGACCCACGTTCTCTTGAGATTCAGTTCATAGACAGATATCAGGACATTTAGAGTTCACTGGTATAATTCAGAATTGATTGTTCCATCAATGATGGAAAGTCGTCCAGGACCAGATGCAGCAAAACAGGCCCAAACCATGACACTACCACCACCATGTTTCACGGATGGGATAAGGTTCTTATGCTGGAATGCAGTGTTTTCATTTCTCTAAACATAATGTTTCTCATTTAAACCAAAAATTATATTTTGGTCTAATCCGCACACAAAATATTTCTGGCTTGTCCACATGATCTTTAGCAAACTGCAGAAGGGCAGCAATGTTCTTTTTGGAGAGCAGTGGATTTCTCCTTGCAACCTTGCCATGCACACCGTTATTGTTCAGTGTTCTCCTGATGGTGGACTCAATAACATTAGCCAATGTGAGAGAGGCCTTCAGTTGCTTAGAAGTTACCCTGGGTTCCTTTGTGCCCTCACAGACTGTTAAATGTCTTGCTCTTGGAGTGATCTTTGTTGGTCTCCACTCCTGAGAAGGGTAACAATGGCCTTAAATTTCCTCCATTTGTACATAATCTGTCTGACTGTGGATTGGTGGAGTCCAAACTCTTTAGAGATAGTTTTGTATCTTTTCTGACCTTTTCCTCAACAAATTTCTGAGGTGTTCAGAAATCTCCTTTGTTCGTGCCATGATACTCTTCCAGAAACATGTGTTGTGAAGATCAGACTTTGATAGATCCCTGTTCTTTAAATAAAACAGGGAGCTCACTCACAACTGGCTGTCATCCCACTGACTGAAAACACCTGACTCTAATTTCACCTTCAAATGAACTGCTAATCCTAGATGTTCACATACTTTTGCCACTCATGTATGTAATATTGGATCATTTTCCTCAATAAATTAATGACCAAGTGCAATATTTGTCTACTCTTAGGACATGTGTGAAAATCTGATAATGTTTTAGATCATATTTATGCAGATATATAGAAAATTCAAAATGATTCACAAACTTTCAAGAACCACTGTACATAGCGTCGCAGATTCATATATGAAACTGTAGTTATATAATAAATATGGCATTCAATCTATGGACCTATATATCATTTTATGTATAAAAAAAATTCTCAACAAATGTTGTTTGTTAGAAAAAAGTCTTTTAAATACTAGCATTTGAGACACACCCCATTCACACAGTGGCATGAAGCCGTCTATAGCCAAATGAGAGCTACTTTAGAGAAGCACTTTCAAGCAATAATGTGAAACTTGCGCATTCTTTACATTCCCTTTTTATCTAACTTGGGCCTACGCAGCACATGTCCAACACCCTGGCTGAAATACGAGCAGAACAACAGCTTGCGCTATGACGCAAAGGACATTTTTTTTTTCTCCTCATAATTGAATTACAGCCCTGGCACGTCCACCACACACGCACTCCCACACAGTCAGCTCTCCAAGACAGATCTCACATCTGAACCTGAGGAGCACAGCATGAATCCAGCCTGACTGACATAACCATGCCGGGGATGGTGTAGTACGTGGAAAATCGAACGTGGCCTCTCTCAGCTGTGAACATGCAAGGGATCGATGAATCTGCATGGCTGTCAGACAAGGGCTCATATCATATCAGTACTGTATTTGATATCCATGATGTCATCATCCATACTACCACAAAAATACTACCACATTTTCAAACTTATTATATATTTTGAAAAATTCAAAGATTTAGCAAGGAAACCGAGGGGGAAAAGAAGGACACAGTTTCAAAAAGACATGTTGTGACGTAAATATATTTTAGCCGTATTATTTAATAAATAAAACCCTACAGGTGTTTATTTTCCTCATATATCAGTCCATACAGGGTTTTTTGTGATTGTTGCTTGATTTTGCTGTGGCTTTTTTCAAAATTTGCAATGCAATTTGTAGAGTATTTTTGCAGAAACCTACTTGAATTGGTGAAATCGCAATTGCGTTAAATTGTTACGCCCTGATGTTTGTTGGTAAATGAGACCTTATAGCTGTATGATGCATGTGAATTGAAGAGAGTTTTGGCTGAATGCGCGTTGTGATGAGGTCACGTCACACGTCTCTGGAGACTTCTTATGAAAATGGTAAATAAATGTGCCCTTCACCATGTTAACAGTCTGTTAAAATAAAAGCACTTTTTTTTAAATGGGCTTACAGGTCATGGAAACCTGAAATCCAGTATCTCAAAATACTAGAATAAAGAATGTATAATACATAAATGTTGACCTGAGAAGAGCTTCGAATCAGTGAATTACACCTGCAAAGGTTTCCTGAGCCTTTAATCTCTCAGTCTGGTTCAGTACACAATCACACTCACGGGGAAGATGAAAGTAAACGTTGCATTTCATTTGGAAATCAAGGTCCCAGAGTCTGGAGGAAGAGTGGAGAGGAACAGAATCCAAGCTGCTTGAAGTCCAGTGTGAAGTTTCCACAGTCAGTGATGATTTGGGTTGCCATGTCATCTGCTGGTGTCGATCCACTGTGTTTTCTCGAGTCGAGAGTCGATGCAGCGTCTACCAGGAGATTTTAGAGAACTTCATGCTTCCATCTGCTGACGAGCTTTATGGAGATGTTGAGTTCCTTTTCTAGCAGGACTTGCCCACAGTGCCAAAACTTCTATTAACTGGTTTACTGACCATGGTGTTACTGTGCTTGATTGTCCAGCCGACTCGCCTGACCCGAACCCCATGGAGAATCTATGAGAGACACCAGACCCGACAATACAGACGAGCTGAAGGTCGCTATCAAAGCAACCTGGGCTTCCAGAACAAACACCTCAGCAGTGCCACAGGCTGATCGTCTCCATGCCACGCCGCACCGATGCAGTAATTCATGCAAAAGGATTAAAGCCCAGACTAAGTAAGGGCGCATAATTTAACATACTTTTTAGAAGGTCGATATTTCTGTACTATAAATTCTTTATTCGAATATTTTGAGATACTGGATTTTTGATTTCCGTGAGCTGTAAGACGTAATCATCAAGATTAGAACAAAATAAGGCTTGAAATATTTCACTTCATGTGTAATGAATCTACAATATATGAAAGTTCCACTTTTTGAATTAAATTACGGAGAAAAAAAAAATAACTCTTTTTTTTTTTTATTATTCCATGATATTTATACTGTATAGTATGTTATCCCAAAAATGAAATCAGCTATGCAAACAAAGTTTCTCTGTATGTATAAGGGCAATATACTGTATAATATAATGGCGACACGAGAACGTATGATACGTTTGAAGCATTACATATTAAAAGTAAAAGTAGTGAGCAAACGTGGCACAGCACACACATCGATGCTGAAATCATGTTCTTGAAATCATGTCACAGAAACATCTGCTCCGTGCACGAGCATGTCGGCTCACAGAATTCTCAGTGGAGGATATCGAACTCGCACATCTGTGCCTGTGAGGTAAGACGTAAGGAACTCAAAGAGGAGCTGGGAAAGGGGCCTCCGGGACCCATCTTAACCCTGACCCATCTGGGCACGCTACAGAAGTTTAACAACATGCTTAACGCTGAATTTTAATCTTCCTGTACCCCTTTATTAATATGCAAGCAGAATGACGTATATGAAGTGCGTCCAGCTGGAACATCCTTTAACAATTAACAGCAGACAATCATGAGGCTGACAGCACTCCCAGCCCAGATTAACGCTCCCTTTACCTGCTGCTGCCGACCCATAATTCCATGTCTGCGTGTCATTGTTGGGAGGATGTGAAGGAGAAAAGTCATCTATATTAGATTACAAAAAAAACATGTTTTGCCCTGAGAAAGAGAGAAAAATTTCGCTAAAGAAGGAACTGACTCAGATATCAGGCTCTTACGGCATTACTGACTACGTCTAAAACGTCTAAAAGGGATGACAACTCCAGTCCCAGAGTGCTACTGTCCTGCACAGTCTCAAGCTCTTCAAAAGATCTTTGATCATTAGCTCTTGAGCTGCCTCAGACCTGGTTTAAACTCAATAAAAGTGGACACAATCTTCCAACTTAATTAACCTGAACGAGATTACATAAGATAACAGGAAATGAATACGTGTAAATATGGCAACAAAGATTTTTTGTGTGTAATAATAATAAAAAAAGAAGAAACCAATTTAAAGACTAGGTGTAAACAAAAAAAATGGCTTGATTTAAAATTTGAACACAACCATTGCATCTGCAGGTCCTGCAAGGCCACACATGATGCAATGATGTTACTGTTACATAAACGCTTGCAGTGAAACAACACTCGAGTCCTGGAAAATGCATTTCAATCAGACTTACGTCATGGTTTTTTTTTTCTTGTAACTTCCTGGTTGTTAGACTTGCGTTCAGACTCTGACTCTTATCGTATCACTTCAACACGAACTTGTGCATTCAGTATTATAAACTGGATGAGAAATGAATAGAAGATAGAATCTCGTAACATTTAAGGTCATGAGCTGAAATAACTCATGCTGCTGACTATGCAGCAGATTTTTTAGCAGTAACTATTTTGGGATAGGATGCTGTAAATTTGAGTTCAAATTTTTGCACTTCCGGTTCCATCGTCCCGAAGTCAATGGGTTTTTTGAATGGGTTTTTGCTTAAATGCTTGACATAAGATCTGTGGTCAACACCAGCACAAGATATTTTCACGTTTTATCCTACGACATAAAATACATCAGTACTACCCCACTCGTGATTTAAAAATAAATAAATAAATAAATATATATATATATATATATATATTTTTTTTTTTTTTTAATACAGTATATATATATATATATATATTTTTTTTACGTCTTGAAAATGGCGGTTGCTAACAAGTGGCTAAATGGGACTACAGAGGATGTCGGGGACAAACGTCATCACGCCGAACAGGTCAACTCATCTACAACATGTCTTTAGGCTTGAAAAATTAATTTCTGAAGATCATCTTGATGAACAGAAACTTTTGTTGGTCACAGAGCTTATTTTCTGCAATTATCCAAAAGGCAAAGGAAAATTCCTATTGGCTTTTTGTCGAGGGAACCAGGGTGATGCTAACTTTCGAGCTGGCCTACAAAAATACGTCATTTCTGCTGCACTCTATTAAGGCGGTCAATTGTGAAAATAATAATAATAATGTTTTAAAACCTTCGAATTAGTGGTGGAAACTTCCCCACCTCGCCTTCACTCATTCTGGACTTGACTTGGTTTCAACCTGAGTATAGACCTGAATCAGATATGAGAGTGAGGTGACTCAAAATCTTCTCGAGATCTGCTGACTTAAGAGTAAGTAACCGCATTGTTATGAATCATACTACAACAACCTAGTCTTGACTTAGAGCATTCACTACACTGATACTACTTCATTCGAACGTGTACATTACTTCCACGTGGTTGAACTGAGTTACACTAAGACGATTTGTTTTCGTACATATATTTTCAACGCTCGGAATAAAATCCAAGCCAGTACTAATACTCTTTCTGAGATTCGAACTTGGGGGACTGAGGTCAATTTCACCCTACAGACATTTATTCCTGTCAGTGCCAACATCCTCTGAAGATTTCAGGATGTAATTGGTTTACGTTTGTGCTACGTGAAATGATCACGTTCGCGCGATATAATTCAATCTAGTCATTAGAGATTTGTTTCAATGACGTTTAGTATAAGCAGTGACATCATGTTGTGATGAAATGTAATCTTTTTCTGTAACTGTACGTAATATGTTCTCTTAAATCTGACCGACCACACGTCCCAATTTCTTCAGTGTCCTTTAGGACCAGAAGGAGACACTAACCACTAAATCTCAATAAAATCTTTTAAATAAAGATGAGTTGCTGTGAATTTTGAATTATATTTTGCGTCCAAAAAACCCGAAATCTGTCACGACGTTCCAACACTGGCATATAGTATTGGGCACAAAAATGCAATTGGATTGGAGCTGGGTGGACCTTCAGGATTCTGAAGCTTGCGGCCAAAAAAGTGTACAAAAGTTAGCATCTGCTTCAGGACCTTGAACTCTTTTGGGGAAAAATAAGATCTAGATAAAGATATAATCAATAAAGGCTGAATCATTCCACTAAAGTAACTCTCAAGGAGCAGTGTTAATCGCAATATTGTATATTTTAATAATATTACTTAAATATACAATATAATATTGTATATGCAATAATAAGCCTACACTCTGGAAATTATTAGTGAAGTTTAAAAAAGCGAAATGACGTTGTATCATTCTTCTAAATGAGCGGAACAAGTCACTTCATAGCAGAATTTATAGCCGCTCTGAAACTTAACAGCGAACCCGATGCTTTTCCTGTCTAATAAAAAAAACGCAAGCATTTTTCTACATCCTCTCCATCTGTATCTCTCTTCATCTTTCTCCAGCCCATCCCTCTCGATGCCTCTCGTTCCTTCTCCTCACGCGTTCCTCCTGCGACCGCTCTCTCCACACTAACGCAATGTGTGCAATCTTGCCTTGAATGTCTGATGGTAAATCCTTCGCTTTGGAAATCAGCACTGCAGTGAGTTTATGAAGCTTGTTAATGATTACAACATACAACATTAAAAAAAAAAAAAAGAAAGAAAAGGTTTCAGGAGTTAGTCAGCAGGAAAGAATGGCAGAAACTCTGCTCGCTTTCCCGTCCAGTTCTTACCCCAGTCTCAGATACACATCGCGTCCGATTTTAACATTAGATTTCCTTCAGAAAATCCTCACGAACCGAATTGAATTATATTATAAACGACAAGATAGCCTTATATATTATATATTATAATATATTATAGCCTTCAGCACAAATATTAGCCAAACAAGCAGAACTACCATGACATTACAGCAGGTCCTGACAAATTCTGAATCATTTGTAATGAGGCACTATTATGTTCAGAACAGAGGGTGAAAGACTATCATCTTGTGAAATCCATTCGCAATGAGGCTTGTGTCACATTTATTAAACAGATAGTCTTTCCCCGATGTGGGAGGGAAAGCACGGCTTACGAAAACCTGAGCCGTTGCCCCACACTGCAGGCATCCTACCCAAACCAAACTGCTTAACAGCTGGAATGGGGTTGTTTTTTTCACCCAGGAGTGAAATCCAACCCAAATCCTAATCCTGTTTACCGCTGCTACAGCACTCATGTACAGATGACAGTTTTTTTTTTCCTCAACAATGCAGCATTCAGGATGCCTTTTCCTGCATTGTTAAACCTCTCAAATGATCAGCTTCTTATCCTTTACTACTAGGAGTCATTTCATAACTACAGTGAATGATAGATGTGAGTATGGACCTAGCGTTGCGTTTACATTTATTCATATAGAAGACGCGTTTATCCAAATGAGGAAATTCAAGCAAAGCGATACATCAAGCAGAGAACAATACAAGCAGTGAAACAGTACCATGCAAGAGCTACACTTGAGTTCTAGAGAAGCAACGTGCGCAGAGTAGAGGTGTAAGAGCCAGAGTACGTTTTGTTTTTTTGTTGTTGTTGTTTTTTTAAATAATGCAGGTTTGGTATTTTTGGGGTTAGTTAAGTGCTCACGGAAGATGTGGGTCTTCAGCTGTTTTTTGAAGATGGTGAGAGCATCTATGGTCCGGATTGAGGTTGGAAGTTCATTCCACCGCTGAGGAACAGTTCGTTTGAAGGTTCTGGAAAGGCACCTTGAGCCACGCCTCAGAAACTCCTCCCACAAACTCCGTGTGTTTGATATCTTTTCTACACTTTTCTGGCCACGAGCTTCAGGGGCTTGAAGGTTGCTGATCTAATTTGCTTTCCACATTTTTGAACAGGTTTTTTCAGAAAAAGAAATAGTTACTGGATTGAACATCTCTATGGCATCATGTCTTTAAACGTTATCAGTTTTGTTTAAAGCAGTTAGCGGCAAGTAAATGAAACAATCTCACATTTATAAAATTTTGGCCCACAGGCTGCAGGTCGTCCTCAGTGCCACTCATATAGTGTCTTATTAGTCAATTGTTTACCATATTTAGTGGTATAATGCAGTATTCCATGGAATGTATCTAAAATTTGTAAAATTCCTTGCTTCCAATGGTCCAGATACGAAGTCAGCATGATGATAGCAACAACAGCTAGCTTTTAATGATCAACCATCAGTGTTTAGTTCATAGCTACAGTATAAATAAAACACATCAGTTGAGGTCATATACGCCTTGCAGAATCTTGTGCAAGCGTGTGTAAACGTTTGAACTGGTTCATTTGTGTATATTCAGTTATTATTGTGTCTTTTTAACTACATGTAAACATGTGTTATGTGAAATAGTTTATTCAGGGCAGGACTAAAAAAACAAAATGCATTTTTTTATGATCTCTTTTATTTGATTTTTTTTTCATTATTAACATTTAGCAGATTCTGCCAGGTGTACGTAAATTTATGACCTCAACTGTATGATATGTTTTTACAGTGGTGTGTCATGTAGGGATGAGCGATACGGACTTAAAACTATAATCATGATATATATATATTTTTTTTTTAAATGTATTTTATTTTTATTTATTGCGATAATGAGATCAGTGGCGATATAAATATAGAACCGTTCACCACTGTTTTTATCTACAAGTGATAGCTGTGATCTTGAGAGCCTCAGAAACACAAACACTGATCTAAAAGTAAAACTGATTTTCTGTAACCGAACCAGATTGGTACAGTAGCTCCTCATTTAACTCCTCCTCAGCTTCACGTCCTCCTTCCGCCGTAACTTGTTTTCTCTGCACGTGAGCTGAGAATGGATCGCACACCATCGCACAGAAATACATCGTCAACTAGGCTTTATCGTTATTATCACCGGAAGACTCATTCTTATTGTGGGGAGAAGTTCTACCGGTGTAGATATCGCCCATCCCTAGTGTCATGTTAAATTTTTTCACTAGCACCATGGAACATCAAATGGAGAATCAATGTACTTCTCTGCAAACACTGTTTAAAAATAATCACCTCACTAATTAGATAAATGCTGCGACAGATCATCTGCTACAAAAGCCGCAATGGTTTGTTTGGCTGAGAAAAACTGGAGTCACCGATTTTTTTTTCATACGTTGATTGGATCTGCTGCAGCATTTCTTGAGTTCTCAGTTCTATCCATTGGAATACTTTCCAAGGGTCACATCCAGACCAGGTCCACCAATTGATGAACCCTGTACTAGACTATAGCAATACGGTTAAACCTTATATAGCTAAATGCATTGTAATTATATTACCTATTTTAAAAATTATTTTTATGATCATTCTCAGTTTGAATTGTTTCTTCACACATGATGGTGTACATGGTGATGTTGCAGTAAAGTGACTTCGGACGAATTTGACCATTTTCATGAGATGCTCAGTGGGTTACTTAACATGATTAAGGAAGGATATTGTGGTGATTGCTTGTTGT
The DNA here is from genome assembly GCA_012411365.1 of Ameiurus melas. NCBI lineage: Eukaryota > Metazoa > Chordata > Actinopteri > Siluriformes > Ictaluridae > Ameiurus > Ameiurus melas. The sequence continues at coordinate 9,414,442 of CM022772.1, read as the reverse complement.
GGTTTAATGCTCTGGTTTAATGCTCAGCTTATAGAGGAGGAAAAATGAACCTCTCTACTATGGGAAGTTGAAATCTGCACAGAAGCACAGAATATTACGCAGAAATTTGCCCCCCTGTAGATATGCCAAAAAGAGCCTATTAAGAACATGAGCAGAAAAGCAGAAAAGGCCAACCCTATCTCAAGCGATATTAGAATAAAAGACAAAGAAGATTGATTTTAGTGACTGTTTTTTGCATTTACCAATAGCTTACTTGGAAAGAAAACCAAACAATCAAACTGCAAATCTAGCAAAATGAATGACCGACACACACGCACAGCTCAGGAAAAAGAGCAAAGAGCACGCAAACCTGTAAAAACCAAAAGCCGGACAAAGCCCAAAAACATACAACAGCACGCTGGAATTCTGCTTTTCTCCGCTGTCTTAGATACTCTCCTCACACGCATGCAGGCACGCATCAGTCTATCATGTTTCAAAGAAAACTCGCGTCTCCCACCTTTCCCTTCCAACGTGAAGCGAGATTAGAGACTGACTGTAGATGGCTTGAGCTTTTTCAGGTCCTCCACAGCCGAATAAAAGGACTGTTTCTTTTCATCCTAACCTTTAATCATGACCAGCAGACTCGCTAGCAGGAAACACAGCCCAATAACAACTCTTTTTCCTTTCGGAGAGGACTTTCATTTGATTATTAAACACCATGACACAGTAATAAAAAATAAAAAAAACTCTGCGGTCATGGATTACTTCACTTAGTAAAAGGCTTGTAAATGGAAGCTGTTATCAGACGTACGAAAGCCTGGAGTCACTTTGAATTTTTTTAGCATGTATTCATGTCATAGCCTAAAGTTGCCATTACTACAAAATTTGTTAACGCAGCACTTTCTGCACCTTTGGCGAGACTTACATTTATGGTGGTTACAGTTTCGGTGTATGCCTGGACGGTCACTTTACTGTTTTTTGTGGGTTTGTCCATCCATCCCATCCATCTTCTATACAGCATTATCCTTTTCAGGGTCACGGGGAAACCTGGAGCCTATCCCAGGGAGCATCGGGTTGTGGGTTTTTTCAATATATTAAATATCTACCTGTTCACTTTCTACCCATCAAGTTCCTTACTCCAGTGGTTCTCACCGCTTTTGTGCCTGGCTGCAATTCCATAAAAATGTAGATTAGGTTTCACAACACCTCCCTCTGGACACCCTATGAATCATACAGCAACCTCCATTTCTCTGTGCAGGGGTGTGGACTACACTGAACATCGGTTGTGCAATCCGCTACTGTGGTAAAGATGTGACACTGATAGTTCTGCTGAAAGCCCAAGCATGTTCGTAACACAGAGGCGTTGCTGACCAGAGCTAAACAAAACAACTGTCTAATTTTTGGTTAAACAGTGCTGCACAATGCTCTTAATGGCCATAATGAACTTTCTTTTACTTTCACACTATCCGTTGTTACCCAGATAAGGACGGGTTCCCTTCGGAGTCTGGTTCCTCTCAAGGTTTCTTCCTCATATCACCACCACCGTCGCCACTGTCTCGCTCAATTGAGATTAATCCACACGCTTAAAATCTGTATCCTATGATTATATATTTCTGTCAAGTTGCATTGAGACAATGTCCACTGTTAAAAGCGCTATACAAATAAAATTGAATTGAATTTTTTTTTTTTTGCCTCAGTTTATGCAAACGATGTCATAAATACTGACAATGTAAGAGAATTGACAGAAATACCATTCTCAAAAATTAGGAAAGAAAAAAAAAACGATTAGGGGAGTTTGGTTCGCTTTTGTTTCACCTCTCACTTGTATATTTTTAAATGATTAACACCAGGATACCCTGAAACGTGCTATTTTTAGACTAGATTAACATCCTGTGAAAATTTCAAACTGCAACACCTCTAGTGACATTACAGCTCAGCTAAACTGACACAATGACTACGTTTACATGGACAGCAGTAATCTAACTACTGACCTTACACTGATTAAGATAATAATGTGAATAAGGTGTTTACATGAGTCGCTTTTAGAATACTCCTCTCATCTTCCCGTTTTACATGTTATAGAACATAAAAAGATTGACGGCACACGTCGTTACGTCACCAGGCCCTGCCGTCTGACTTCCCTCCAGAATATCACGTATGGACATACAGTTCGTCTTCGTTATGGTACCGTATACAGTTTTGGATGATTTTACAAAATTTTTTACGAACACTTTAAGTGCAGTTAATTATTTGTCATGTTATACATGCTAATAGACGACTGTTTGAAGCTGTGGGCTGGCTCCCAAACCGTGTACTTACCGTCTATATGGTAGCTGAGATACATGTATTTTTCCCCACTACAGGCCCATAGGCAAGTATGCGATTTGGGACGCAGCTGAACTCGCCGTAAAACGGTGGAGCGCTGCCGTGTGTGATCGTGTCCTGTCGCAAATGTGGTGAAAATTCACACACGACGTTCATAGTGCGATTAAGGTGTTTACATATCTGTAATACACGTCGATAATACGACTAAAACAGGAACACTCCACACGTCTTAATTCGATTAGTGTTTACTTCGAGTATGACCTTAATCAGATTAAAGTAATTAAAATCCCTGTTTACATGGTAGTTTCTTAATCACAGTATTGTCTTAATCAGATTAATAGTGGATTATTGGTGTCCATTTAAATGCACTGAGTGACTACGTTTATACGGACAGCATTAATCTAATTATTGATCTTATTGTGAGTAAGACAATATTGTGATTAAGGTCGGACTAATAAAATTAAAAATTGCTGTTTGTGGTAGCTTCTTAATCAGAATTTTGGCTTAATTTGATTAATATTGGATTATTGTTGTCCATTGTTGTACTGAGTAACAGAAACCTTTTTAGCACAGAACATCTTGGCCTTCTAGCTAACTTAGCTAACGTTAGGGATAACCAAAATTGTAATATAATGTATATTCTGACAAGTTACTTGCAAAAGTGCTGAAAATATAACAATGCAAATTAAGACCTCAAGCTCACCCCTATAGTGCTCTAGAAAAGCTTAGATAATGTTACTAATGAATGAGCTCTTGGCTATGATGGTAAAATTTGCCTACTGTTAAGTATATTGCTGAGAATATGAGAGTGTGAATTGAGAGCCGGATGCTAGCAGGAAAGATTGAGGCTAACAAATTGTGGATTAACAAAATAATTTTGATTACTGTTAAATTGCTCACTGAGAATACGCCTCTGCAAATCGAGACTCTGTTACTGAAATCCCACTCGTGTATATGTGCTAAACGTGAGTTAATATACCAGAAGTTTGCTAGCTGGCCAGAAGTTTGCTAGCTGGCTAGCTTACTTAGCTACAGTTAGTAGTGTCAGGCGTGCTTGGATGACGATACCAAAATTGCTGAGTCATGTTTATTTAAAGGACTTTTGTAGTATTTTAAGCTTGCATAATATGAGACATGTAACAGAACAGTTTTATTTTTCATTCTAAAATCCTGTATTACATATATTACAAATCCTCAAATGTTGTGAGAACTTTTGCTTCCTTTTCTTTCTTGTTTTACATGTTACATTACATGATAATTTCATCACTGGTCATTAGTTTCCTTCAAACTCACTGAGAATCATCTTAGTGTAAAATAAGTCAATGTCTGAGAATCATCTTAGTGTAAAATAAGTCAATGTAAAAACAATGAATTATGGGAAAGAAGCAGAAATAGGCTACGCTGGTAACTGATAACTGATATTCCACCTAATAATTTACAAAACTAGGTTTCGCATCACCGCTACTACCAAACAGCAGTACTATCACAAACGCTAGCAGGATATGTCGACCATTGAGAACAAGCTCCGCCCAGTACACGGCTGAAAAAGGAAGAGGGACATGAAAAATAAAGTGAACAAAATGCCGATAAGGAAAGAAGGTGCATCGGGCTATCAAGTCTTATCTTGTGGCAAAAATCCCTGTTCATATGTCTTGCACAAAATTTGACGTCACATGCATTCAATCAGGTGCGTCAGTACCCAGATACGAGATATGATCAATATCGTTTCAAATAGTTGGCATACTTCGCAAATATTGTAAAATAGTAACTTTTTTTTTACCTTACATTATACAATAAGTAAGGATGTGGTTTTGATTTACAACACAGGATGTGTGGCATTATCCAAAGGTATGCAGTGTGTGAATCAGACGTCGATCGGATGATAAACCGTGCACATGGCTGAAATCCAAGCTGCACTCCCAAGAGGTACATTAAGCCACACATATGTTTGCATGAATCTTTGTGTGAGAACCAGCGAGATCAATTATGCTCCATGCAAAACAATAAAGTGGAGAGTGTTGGCAAGTTCAAGATAAGGATACAGCCCGGTACTGCCCTGCAGATCAACACTGCTTCTCTCTCCATGACTGAACTGGAATAAACTGGAATGTGTAACCCAGTTGTGACTCTGTAAATTTTTGTGCGGGCATAAGGGCAACTTTTTGATAGGGGTTGGTATCTTCCCATGTGTTGTTTTTCTGACCCATTCCTTCGCTATTAGACCAAACCAAATTCTCCCACATGCAGCTGTCTATTAAGACTGCGCTACTTTGTGTGCTGCTCTATTTTCCGAGGACCAGATATGCTGGAAGTCGCAGATGAGCCAGCTGAACCTGTAATGATTACTTTACAACATGGCAGACTATTGAACCAGGCACATGGACCTCTGGTATTCTTCCTATGACCTAACTGACAACACGGTTGAATGGTCTATACCTACTGAGCAATCAGAAGTTCATAACATAGGAATATCAATCGGATGGATTCATGGCTTCACTTACGGAACTGAAACTTCTCTTAGCTTTTTCTACTTTTAATCAGAGTGGCTGCTATATACCAGATAATGTTTGCCCATTGCAATTCTTCCTTTGGTTTGTCAGATTCCCATTTATGATCGGAGTGACACAACTGTGTTGGTTGTCGTCCACACCACAGGAAGTAGCCAATCTTGAGAGCTAATCTCATACTTTATACAATTGCCAATGCTTAAGGCATTACTTCAGCGCACGGAGTAGCAAGATTAATCAAAACTGATCTACATGCACACGAGACAATTCAACCTGATTTACATCCACTTGATTAAATCATAGTTGCGTGATGGTGCAACAGTTCCACGAATCCTGGATTAATCTTAAGCTTGAGTTACAGTCTCCTTGTGTCTGCCTGGATTCTCTGGTTTTCTCCCACCTCCAAAAAAAAAAAAAAAAAAAAAAAACATTGGACAGGGAATAGGCTGCACTAAATTACTCCTAGGTTCTCAGAGTAATGGTAATGGCATCCCATCCAGGGTGTAATCCTGCCTCGAGCCCATTCTTTCTATTGGAGCTAATGCGGGCCTGACCGCGGTGAAAGTGTTTACTGAAGATGAATAAACCACGTCAGGATTTCTGAGACACATTTTGGTAACGTTATGCCAAAGTAAATGCATCAGCATCTCCAAGACATGATGGACAACCCAAAATCCTCCTAAAACATTAAGAGCAAGATGCAAGATGGTTGGGTGTTCTGAGCTGCTTTGCATATTAAGGTGGGATTCGGCAATGGAATTTAAATCTAGCTAACATACATTCCATCAATGCAAGAGTTATTTCACCACTTTTAGGTGTTAAAACATTGTAAAATACTTGTGATTATAGTATTATAAGCATACAATCGTGTGTGAAAGCATGAAATGAGCAAAAATAAGATTCCCACGACTCTTCTTCTCAGTGTCCTCATGCAAGATGACGGTAGGAGACATCTTGATGAGACAGAACCCTATACATCACTTTGGAGCATCTGCACACTGTCACCAAACCCCATCCTGTCTTGCATCCCCTGTTGACCTTGGCAGGGGAAAGATTAAAGTGCTGAGCTCCAGTGCAATTCACCCCATATTTTCTTAGACAAAGCCCCTCCAAGTCAAACTCGCCTCTTCCTGAAAGTCAGACGCAGTCCCCAAAAGTGAACTTTGCCTGGTAAGAATTCCCATGAAAGGCGTGAGAGGAAGAACTTCACGTCTCTCCAAAGAATTGTTTGGTCAGTGTCTTTAGTTCAAGTGCCATCATGAGCGGTGAGATAAGATGTCATGAAGCCTTTTCACACCAGCATGAAGGCAAATAGGGGTTTTATTCATTGAACGTGTGTTCTCACAGCATTAAGTATCGTGAATGGTTTAGTTAGGCGACCAGTCAATTTCTGCTCTCGGAAGATATTTCAATAACCAAAACTCACAGTAGAGGACTGCATTCCTGCGGTGATCCCACAGTGCCCATGGGACCAGACTAAGGAGTTTTCAGTGCGGGACTAAATGTAAGAGTTGTGCACTAGACTAATGTGCATAAAGGGTATAATTGTACATGATCAAGAAAAGAAAAAACAACTACAACAAAACAAAATGCACACTGCAGGAGAAGATTCCAAGCTTTGTCGGAAAAATCAACCTTTAACCAACTGCTGCGAAAACCTTGAGGTTTTCTGTCAAAGTCCATCAACTACGTGATCTCTGCTAATCTTATTCGCATACAATGGCAAGGTCTCCTGCTTCACAATTAGCTCATTAACTTATTACGTTTAAAAGTCTTTTAAAGTGATCTAATTGCTATAGTACACTACAGCCACTGATGTTATAGCTAATTAAGAAGATAACCCAGTGTTGTTATCAGATGGTTTCAAACAGTTGATGGTAACCACGGTATTGTGGTAACAGTTTCAAACAGTTGTCCGCTTACCAAGTGAACGTCTTACACAGCAGTGGTACGTACAAAAAAAAAAAACGCTAGTTTTCATAGGTTCACATTGATGCATTTATTCCCAGAAGAACGATGATAACGTTGCACGGTCAGAGAAACATTGATCCTTATCCTATACCAGAATATCAGAGTTAAGGTTAGATTAGATGTTGAGAGACATTAGCATGCTTCCTGGTCTAGTGGACCCTCTTAGACTGGAGACAACTGTTCACATGAGATACACTAGAGATTGTGGAAGAATGGAAAGGAAAGCTTAGATAGGAAGACTACCTTTCTGCATTATCTGTTGACCTGGGCCTGACCAACCTTATTGACTTGTGAGTCTTGAGGTGCACTGGAAATAAGTGACAACATGTTAGACAGATGAATGCAGGACGTCCTTCTCTGGCTTTACAAAATGCAAAACTGCTGAATGATTTGCCTAGACATAGAGCTTTCTTATAGATTCTGTTGTGGATCATCAAGAAATAGTTCTGCCTGACATGAAATGATTCTTCTTCCTTCCCGTTGCATAATTGTATCCAAACTTATGCAGATCGACAAAAGGGAGAAAGACAGACCGTAACTGATATTGGAATTAAGAGTTTTGTGTAATTGTGTCTTTTTCTTTCTTCTCTTCCCTTTGAAAAGCCTCAAAATTGATAGCTGTCATAGTTTCAGAACTCCAGTTGCATTAATCACCTCGTTTAGGACCCTTTAAGGTCATTGTTTTTGGCTTTGTTCTGTTTTGCAACGAGAACTTTAGAGATTCCATACAGTGCCTTGCATTGGTTTTAACTCCCACATTTTGTAGTGTTAAAAAGAACAACAACAAAAAACAAAGTATTTTGTATTACATAAGTATTCATCACATTGCATTCTAGGGCAAGCAGCTGCCATCAGATGTCACATAATTAGTTGAACAGAGTCCACCAGTGTGCATTTAAAGTGTCACATGATCTTAATATGAATACACATGTTCCTGGAAGACCCCAGAAACCTTTTCAAACAAACAGCATTGTGAGAACTAAAGAGCTATCGAAACACGCCTGGGACAAAGTTCAAATTAGGGGGAAAGGACCGATCAGGGTTGGGTTTATGAAAAAAAAAAAACTCTATCCCAACTTCCAACAGAACATCGTTAAATCCATTATTAAAACTGGAAACAACAAGGCACAACGGTGACTCCGCCTAGAGGAGGCTGTCCACCAAAGGTCAGTGTCCAGGTAAGGAAGATATTAGTCAGAGAAGCAAACAAGTGGCCAAGCACAACTCAGAACCAGCCTGAGACCCAAGAGGGTGGATACTTATACAACCAACAAGTTCAAATTATCATTAGTGTCACAATAAAAACTATTTTGATCATATATTCATAGCATATGTTTTCCAGATTGTCTAGCCTAAACCTTCAGAGGCAGACACTTGAGCAGTCCTCTCCCAGTCAAACACAGATGTCTTTCTGTGGTGAAAAGTCTTGTGCAAAGCACAGCTTGCTCTCAACAACAGTGTTATAATTCACGCTTCTTACTGCCACTACAATATGCTGCCCATGAATGCACCAGTCCCTAGGACACACACAGACATACTGTATACGCACGGCCAACGAGTAGAAAGTGCACCATTCCATTACTCTATAACATACATACACACACACATAGGTTATTCAATAAGTCATCCATATGCAAGCCTGCTCATGGAACAATTCGTGGGCATCCTGGCACGATTCCAGAAGCCAAGTGGTAAGACTGTTTTGTGTCAGGTAATGCTGATCTACTCAACATGACAATGTTGAGCTAGAGAGGAGGGGGTTTTTTTTTAGCGTACAATCTCACTTAAGGTCCTTCCTTACATGAAAAAAGGTCTGCGAGACAAGGAAGAAGGAAAAATATCTGCAGATCTGTGTTTGATCTTCATGGTCAGCACGAGGATGTGGTTTTAATCGAAGGCTTTAACTGTTTATCATTAACTAAACAACTATTTGCGATATTCAACTCCACATTCGACTTGCGTTAAGCAGAACAGGCATTCCTTCTACATCCACTTCCCCATTCGTGTACGTTTACATCCACGAATGTTACATTTATAATAACTTGATAGACCACGAGATGTGCTGAAGAGAGAGAAACACCCTGCTCCGTGTTAAAACACGAGGCATGGCCGTATGGTATTTGACCCCGATGGACGTGGTATTTGACCTCCTGACCCCAGGACGCTGGGCTTTCCATAATTAAAAAGCCACAGAAAGGCCTAATAAAACACTTCTTAAAAGGTTAAGCATTGTAAATACACGGGCGGTTTAATCTCTACGCTGGTATTTGAATAACGAAGTCTGTCTTGCTTGTTAAAATATTTACAGAAAAGTCTATAAAAGCGCACAGCGCGCACGTTTTACAGATGTGCTAAGAGCTCGCGGATGTTAAGCAGCTCTGGACGGTGCTAGGGCTTGACTGCAGCAGACAAATCGGTTCGAATGCATAGCGTCGTACCAAATAGGGCGTGGCCGATGAAACAAAATTAAGGTTGTACTGATTTTGCCAAAAAATAAATAAGAGTAGATGATATCTTTATAAATGTTGGATATTTTGGACAACAACCAAACGCACTGTTCACTTAGATAAAGCGATCTCTGTGTGTTTATCGTGCAATTATGCTCTCTTGCATGAATGTGGTATCACTGAGACTACACTGCTGCACTGAAAACTGAATAAACTCTGCCTTACATCTTAATACAGTTTTATATACACATATACACACATATACATATATATATGTCTCATTTGGAGGACAATTTAAGCAACACTTTAATCGGGACCAAAGTCATCTTAAACTGGCATAGCGAGTTTCACTCTAAAAGATCTCTCAAGAAGTTAAGATAATCTTAAAACCAGAGCCAGGACTGTTTCTTCCTTGTGATTGTGATCACAATTACAATACAAGGTGCCACTCATTGGAGTGTTTAGACTTTCCAAATGGTTGACGTGATACAATTAGAGCTAATGTCTCCAAGTGCTTTCATACTTTATTACGCTGAACTCCGAGCCATTACGCGTAATGCAATTACATGTAAGTGCGAGGGTTTTAAGCTACATCAGACAGGCATTAGGGTTACTCTTATTCTCAATCACGTACGTCTCAGCGCCTAACAAGGAAACATTCTTTCTGGCTTGGGTTGGCCTGTTTGCGGAACGAGCGGCGAGAGAAAAGTAAACACCCTCAGGCACGGGGAGCGTGAGTCTTAAAGGGTGTAAAGACACGTGCTGTGATGCGCCGGAGATATTTGCAAACAAAAGAGATCCTAATTGAGCAAGAGAAGGAATTTGCGACTTGTCGTTGCTGGCAGACCTTTCGACTGGGGTGGCACATTGCTGAGGAGCATGTTTGAGCAGGAATGTCTCCCTTGTGTGGCTTTTACATCAATCGAGAGACTCTATACACTGGAATATTCCAAAAAAATACCGTTGGTTTAAAATCTCTACATGGATAATTAGATGGATAACGTGCAGACAGTATGGCTTTCTGTAAATTGCAGTACGTCGCCTGCTAATGTTATTCCCAATATGCAGCCTCAACTAGGTAATATAGGAGGAAAATACAGTTCATACACTTGTGTGATATGAGGGAAATATTGGTCAAACTTGGGCTATTGGTCAGATGTTTTAGAAATACATTGACTAAGAGCCATTTGGTGGAACTGGCCAGTGTCGCGCTTCCACGACGGGTCCATCTTGGCATTCCTCTTCCCTTCTAAGGCATTGCATGTATAAATCCTAACCAAATGTGAAATGGCAGCAGATAAAGTGGAGGCTAATCCGTTGAGATATTGAAGCTGAGTTCGATGGTATGCCTCTAACGTCATTGCAAGGGGAAAAAACCCTGACTACAAGATTAATTCAAAGTTTATGCTCTGGCAACCTAAGAGCAAGCACGCACTTACTCACTAACCCCTCCTTCTTTTTCACCGTCTCTGCCTCTTTCTGCATCCCTCCGAGCGGTAACCAGGAATCCAGGGTATTTGCACAGCGTGATGCCAGAAAACTGACAAAATTAAGAATTTTGTTTACACAAGCCCAAGCTTATGTGAATATAATCCACTGATCAGAGAATGTCACGATCCGACGCTTAAGTGTAGCACCTGAAGGCACAGTCGGAATGCCGCTAAGTTCAGACATTTACACACAACAGTGATTCATTCATCATTCGTTCGGTCGTTCGTTCATCTTCAGTAATTCTGGGTCAGGGTGGATCCTGAGTCTATCCCGGGAACACTGGGCTCGAGGTGGGAATACGTCCTGGATGGGATGTTCATTGCAGGACACCAAGCATTCATACACTCATTCACACAGAGGGGCGATTTGGAGTAGTCAGTCCACCTGTAGCGTCTTTTTAGGAGGTGGGAGGAAAGCTAGGAATGGAGGAGGAAACCAACAGGGACATGAAAAGGACATGCAAACCCTGGAGATGTGAGTCGACAACTCCACCCACTATGCCTCCAAGGTAAAGACAGTCACAATAAATTTTTGGACAAATGGCCAACGATGGTACATTCTGCCTCCATATGTTGAAAATTCTGCTTGCTTTTCCTTACTGTGAAATAAAGACGAATTTGTCCTTCATTTGCATATCAGTGGGTGGCGCCTTTTCAACAGCGGATACCCTTAAAATGCACCGATTGTACTGCAAGGTAACGTTGCAACATGTTTCTTACCCACAATTCATCTCCTCATTCATATAGTGGTAGTTTATGTCACTGTTATATACCGTATATATTATATTCAGTTGTGCCATTTTTAGGGTTTTGCTTACTAATTAAAGTCCTATCAAAATGTACGTTTGAATATAATTACACGTATTTGTAATGCCCTTCAGTTTAATCGGATTAGTTCAGGTCATAACTACAGCACCATGGTTAAATCTTGTACTGTTCAGGGATGTGACCGCACCTTGATAGCATGTCAAACACTCAGTTTTATGAGTGGGTCATTACAAAAAGTCGATTGAATGACGCAACATTATTTTTGCCATGTGCATGATTATGTTATTGCAGCTAAATTAATTCAACCAAAAACACAGGCTGGATTCCAAATGGCTCCCTACTTCCACAATAAGTGCACTATATTTACAACGAACAATGTTACATGGAAGCTGTTTAAGAATTAGCCTTTGCATTTCCAGCTTGCATTTCCCACCGTGGTCCTGTGTGTGTGTGTGTGTGTGTGTGTGCGCGCGTGGAGTGTGCATGTTCTCCCCGTGCTGCGGGGGTTTCGTCCGGGTACTCCGGTTTCCTCCCCCAGTCCAAAGACATGCATGGTAGGCCGATCTGATTGGTGTTTCTAAAGTGTCCGTAGTGTATGAATGGGTGTGTGAGTGTGTGTGTGATTGTGCCCTGCGATGGACTGGCACCCTGTCCAGGGTGTACCCCGCCTTGTGCCCGATGCTCCCTGGGATAGGCTCCAGGTTCCCCGTGACCCTGAGAAGGATAAGCGGTAGAAGATGGATAGATGGATGGATTTCCCACCACCACGTGCTCAAGTTTTGGTTCTATTCCTGTCGTTGGTTTGTTACCCGATTGTGTTCACCTGTTTCGTGTTAGTCCTTGATTAGTTTCAACCCTGTTTTGTCACGGTTTATTGCAACGTCTCATCACGCACTTAGTCATTTCACCTCAAAACTATGGTTTGTGAGTTCTGAAAATTGTTTTGCATCATGCTTTTGACCCTCACCTGTTTCAGATTGTGGATTATCCCTATCGAACTTGTTTGTTTTAACCCTTACCTGTTTCTAGTTCTAGAATACCCCGTAGGGTTTTGACCCCTCCTACAGACTCACTCTCACTGCACGTTACAGTGTGTTGCAGTGCAGACAACAAAGCGCCTTTTCAGATTACCAGCACGTCTCTCAGGATTGACTCAGCGGGAGATTTACTCAGTTATCTGTGCTATTTCAGGACCGATGCTGATGTGTGTTTGTGACGTCGCGTCAAACTGTTTTAACGTTAACTGTCCCTCTCTCTTTTTTTACGCCTGCCGCACACATGGGGCTGTCCCCTACAGCTTACTTTTTCCAAGTCTCCTGAAAGGGTGGAGACTAACAGAACTTAAGGGTGGACATAATCCTCGACATAATCCTGAATGGATCCTGGCCTGAGCTGCACCAATATGCTCCATTTTCCAGGTAATTTTAAAATGATGTCCAGTAAGACGGTTACATTTAAACGCGTGAATATTTTTAAGACGATACACAAGGGATACAAGATGACGGATCAAGTAAAACAACATCACCATATGTACAGTTACACACTTTATATGGAGGATTATCCATGCTACTTGTTGTGTAAATGGTTACTATAGAAGCAGTAACCTATTAGAACAAGCATGCTCATGCGTATAAACCTTGCAGCTTGGACTACTGTCAGGACTGCTGTTAATAATAAAATAAACGAAACCCTTCTGAACAATCAGAATCAAGCTTTCTGCAGAGCGAATATGTGGCTAAAGGTTATGCAATTGTTTATCTTTGAGAACTGCGTAAAATGCACAACATGACCTTATAGAGTGTGATTAGAATCAAGTTATGAGTACAGTTAAGGGGTTTGGGACACTGCATTCGTTCAGCATGAGACACCAGCTTTCAAAATGTTCCAAAATGAGATCTAGAGGGGTGAAAGCATACACGATGTTCCTTTTCCTCCTCCCACAAGGCTCGGAGGCTCACTTGCACTGTCTTCCATATTCCTGCTTTTTTTTCTTCTTCTTCAGCTCAATGAAGAGATTTTGAAGGATTTAAAACAAATACAAGGATTTTTCATGGATGTTGAAAATGAATGAACAGCCTTGACTGCTGAAGCACATCATGTCGGAATTGCAGCAATTACAAACTTTTGATTCATGAACAAAAAAAAAAAACATTTGGGAACGTTCTAATTGGGAAGTGTGAATTTTCTGAACTTTTCTTGATTTTACAGTGGACGGTGTCATTTGAAACAGTGGAACAATGACCGTGGCCTCCACAACTGAAGTAATTAGTAGAGAGAATTTAACTCTATGTCTAGGACCAGAGAGGACACGGTGGCTTGCCCCGGACCTCCAGGTTTAGGGGTTCGAATCCCGCCTCCACATACACACGGAGCTTGCGTGCTCTCCACCTTCTTCGGGAGATCCCTCTGGGTACTCTGGTTTCCTCCCCAGTCCAAAGACATGCATTGTAGGCTGATTGCCCTGCCCTGTGCCACGAGTTCTCTGGGACAGGCTCAATTCTCCCCCATATAAGCGGGTATGAGGTATGGAAAATGGATAGATGGCTGGATGGATGTCTAGCACCATTCCCATCGAGCAAGTTCTTTCCTTTAATCGTTTTCCTTCATTGGCCGCAGAATACCTCGTATAGTTCAGTTTTCTACCTTAAAGTGTTGCGTGCACTTCCGCAGAAACGTCTCATTTCCGAGTTTGAGGGCATGAACAGCGTTGAGAGGACTCTCCAAGCCTTCATCTCACAATTACAGAAATTCTGTAATACGAAACGAACGCATTACAACCATTACACACCATCCATAACTTTATGTATAAGTCGGATTTTCAAAATAATAATAGTAATAATAATAATAATGCCGGTACTTTGCGTCTGAAAAAAAACCCTAACGTGTACTATGTGAAGCCCTACCAAAAAAAAAAAAGAAAAAAAAAGAGCTTTTCTCTATCAGAGACCTCTTTCAAATGCTACGAATCTTTAATTATCCAACAAACGCTTGAGCAACCTTTTTTTTTTCCCTCCCATGATATTTCTGAACCACTGTTGACACCTTTCACTGAAACTACTTTTGGTCAATTGCTTGTGTGTTCCAACTTGAATCAAAACACTCATAATAATGCCAAATTATCAAAACAATCCAAAACAATGTTGTCAAGGACTTTGTTGACTCCAGCTCTCCAAGTGCATACCACCATGTTCTGCATCTTTTCAATAGCAGCCCTGACAGCGCTGTTGCATAACAACAACTTGTTATTACATTAAGCTAGCAGAGAACTCGAGATGCACTGCAATTACAATTACACCCTTTCTTTCATGAGCGACTCGAGCACCTTTGATGTGTTTTCTCGTGTTGGAGGCCATGCTATCAGGTTTTCTCTCCTGTGTGGTTGGTGTTGGACTGTCATAGTGGTGTCACAGGCCAGATCAGGTGGCATGGATCATGCTTCCCAATGCAGAAAAATGAATAATAATAATAAAGCTCTGGAATGGACGTTCTCATGTTCAGCAAATAGTGCTAACATCTCCCGAACACGTAACACACATACAAGTTACTGTGCACACAGGCTTGCGTGTTCAAGCACACACTATTTATTTGTAACCTACTTTCCTTTCCATTCTCCTCCAAACAAAGACTTCAAACTCAGCAGAAAGACACAAAGTCCTTCAGCAATGACATCTAGATAGGAGAACTCTGAGCAAGTCGAGCAAAAGATCATAAACAAAGCAAGTCAACTCTATAAACATACTTGGATATGGTTTGTGGATTATCAATTTGATTACAAAAGCTGTTTACTCAAGTTGACTCGGTGCACGATTTATCAGAGATATTATTTACCTTCCAGACATTAAAAAAATAACACGCTGCGAGGCTTAAAAGAGCTCGCATCTGTCTCAGCCCGAGTGCAGCGCGGCTTCAGAAAGGAACTCCTCGGAGAGTATTAAAGAGAAAAATGGCAGAATGGTCAACATTGAACACGATACTACAATATGATGTTCATTATGACTCACAGTCCTACAATCAAGTCAAACATCCATTCATCCATCCATCCATCTTCTACACCACTTATCCTTCCTTCAGGGTCACGGGGAACCTGCAGCCTATCCCAGGGAGAATCGTGCACAAGGTGGGGTACACTCTGGACAGGGTGCCAGTCCATCACAGGGCACAATCACATACACACTCACACACCCATTCATACACTACGGACACTTTAGACACGCCCATCAGCCTACCATGCATGTCTTTGGACTGGGGGAGGAAACCGGAGTACCTGGAGGAAACCACCACAGGGTCCATTTTTAAAGGAATGTAACCTGTACATGTAGCTTCTACAGCTTATTGTTTCTCATTTAAAAAGCAAAATAAGACTGACAAAAGCCCACAGCACAGGAACAAGAGCTTCACCAATGAAAAGAAACAAGGTTAATGTAAATAATCACCAGGTCACCAAGAAGGATCACGGTTCAGACAGGAGTCTTGTTTTTCTAGGTTCAGGATTTTTGAGTATACATTTGACAAAATTGGTGTGGTTTTAAATACCAGGACTGCCAGAAAGCCACCGCTGGGCACAAACATTTGTAGTAAGTAATTTTAATATTATAGTTATGATCTCTATACTGGGCAGTGGTGGTTAAGGTTAAGGATCTGGGTTACTGATCGGAAGGTCGGGGGTTCAAGCCCCAGCACTGCCAAGCTGCCACTGTCGGGCCCTTCAGCAAGGCCCTTAACGCTCTCTGCTCCAGGAGCGCTGTATCATGGCTGACCCTGCATTCTGACCCCAGCTTCCTGACTGGAGACTGGGTCTCCAATGGGTCATGGGAAGCCTGGAGCCTATCCCAGGAGACCAAGGTCACAAGGTGGGGGATGCCAATCAACCTACAATTGCCATACAATTGACATGCATTTCCAATTTGTCCATAGTGTGAAAATGTGTGTGTGTGTGTGTGTGTGTGTGTGTGTCCACTGCCTTGTGCCCAGAGCTCCTCTGCAACCCTGTCTAGGATAAGTGGTATGGAAAATGGATGTATGGATGACCTGGCTGTGACCTTGACCCTTTTTGGCTCAATTCCCAAATCTAATCAGTCGCTGGTTAAAATGATAATTCCATATCAATCCAACAAACCTTCAAAAACTCGTTCTTGGGCTATCGTGCTAAGGAATATCTTGCATCTCGGATGCACGCATGGGCAGACACACAGAGAACTCGACATTGAGTTCCTGAACAGGAATGTGTAAGTAACATCTTTGTGTGACATACGGGAAGGAAAGCATTTAAGAAAACTCTTTCAGACATTTGACCTTGCTGTGATCTTGAGCCTGTCTGGCTCAATTCCAGGATCTCAAAAGTTCATCTCATGGTTACAGTGATCGTTCCATATAAATCCTACCAACCTTCTACCAGTCATCCTTGAGATATCTTGGTAAAGAGAACCTCGGACGGATGCTCCGCATCAATTGCAACTCATTCGTTCGAGCACGGAAATTAGCGGGTGTGTATGTTCTGTCTCATCGCTACCACCTTGCTCTACACTTCACCAGAATCTCCAGAGAAAAAAAAAAAACAATACCTCCACCACTCAGTTAGCGGAGGCAGAAAAAACTAATCCCGGGTCAGTTTATGGTAAGTATTTAGCCATGCGGAAATATCAGGACGTGTATAGACAGACCATCAGTGTTTTGTCATCACTCACCCGAGAAGGTAGGTGCACCGTATGATCGATACTTTTTTTGTTTCCATGAGGTGCTACTGTATGTCATAAAGCGACACATTTTGAAAACATTGGTCGGGTAGTTCTACCTCATCCTATTTTTAAGTTGGACAAAATCAAGCCTGGATCTTGAGACACACAAATAATTAGCTGCTCCTCCATCGGAGCTAGTGAGTGGCATCTTCGCTATGTCATAGACTGTATGAATTGCCTGTAGGCGAAATGGCACCATTCTCTCCAGTAGGAAGCAAAGGCTTCGCTGATCGTCTGTAGACGGCCTTACAAGGTTCAAAGAAAGAATATGAGACACTGATGTGAAAAAACAAAGAATTGGAAGATGGGTCGTTCATTACAGCATTGCTTTGTTTACGTGGTTCTTGCTACCTGTCTGTTGAAGACGTGTTTAAGGGTTTAAAGGACAAATGCGTATGATCTGGCTTAAGTCCCCTATCTCCAGCTATGAGCATTCGATGGATTGCTCATAGGTAGTAAATTATGTTCCGAGCCATAAAAACATTCAGATACATAGTCCACTTGTGCTGCAAAACTGTTGACCTCTGACAGCTAAAAAGCACTGACACTGGAGACTCCTTCCATACATGCTGAATAACATAAACCTAAACCATGTCAATGTACACAAAGGATGTGTAAATAATAACACTTATTATCGGTTTCTTATTAGGCTTAGATTATACTGTATGCAGCATCATCTATACAAGCTCATGGGAATTTCTACTATCGAAAAATATAACGCATTAGAAACAATGCATTAATATTCTATTCTATTTGTTTTTTTAACAATGGACATTGTCCCAAAGCAGCTTTACAGAAATACATCAATTCAGGAGATTCATAGATTTAGAATGTCGGAATTTATCCCTAATGAGCAAACCAGAGGCGACGGTGGTGAGGAAAACCTCCCTGAGACGCAATGAGGAAGAAACCTAGAAAGGCAGACTCAAAAGGAAACCCGTCCTCATCTGGGTGACACCGTTTCTACTTGAAGTCTGAATAGAAACTGAATCAGATTAATCAACACCTTCAATCCGATCAGATTCAAAATTCAACAGTGCTGTGGTATAAAAGCTGATTACTGGCGCAATGCCTTGAGTGTGTGAGTGATTGAGACTGAGGGAAGAAAAAAATAAATCCTAGACTGTATGAAGTGATGACTGAAAAAGAGAAGCAACAAGCACACCCAATCATCATTACTCATGAATTCCCCGATCTTAATCCCAAAACGAATCTATTTTAGTCAGACGTTTGGTGATTAATCATCTAGCTTCGGGGGTTGGGTAGACCACCTTTAGTCCTAAGATGCCAATGAACTAAACACACACTCTTGAAGAGTTTAAAAGGACTACACTGACTATACTGTTCTTCTTAACCTGCTTAATATGAAAACCCTCGTGCTGTCAGTAATAATCTTTATGAAATATGACTACATCATCGTTACACAACAGTGTTAAGTAATGTTTACCTCAGGTATAATGGTGACGCTGCCTGAGGCACTGAAAACTTAAACAAACAGAGTGGAAAGCTCATCACCGCTTAAAAGTGTGGCATTCCCTCGCACAGTGTTCACTGGGGTCCAGCTGGACTTCTAAAAACATGTGTAAAAGAGATACTCCAGGGACGTCTAATCTTACTGTCAGACCATCTTTAGTGAAATCACGGGTCAGGTCGAGCTCAGAACACTTCAATGCCGATGGAATATAGACAAGTAGTACGCAAGCATTCGAGGATGTTGTTTTATGAATTGTTGTTTATGTGACAGTAAATTCCAAAAGAAAGAAAGAAAGTGATTAATTATTAAATATACAGTGGTGTGAAAAAGTGTTTGCCCCTTCCTCATTTCCTGTACCTTTGCATGTTTGTCACACTTAAGTGTTTCGGAACATCAAACCAATTTAAGCAATAGTCAAGGACAACACAAGTAAACACAAAATGCAATTTGTAAATGAAGGTGTTTATTATTAAAGGTGAAAAAAAATCCAAACCATCATGGCCCTGTGTGAAAAAGTGAAAAAGGGGGCAAACACTTTTTTCACACCACTGTATTTATAAACAAGTCCATCACTTTTCCATGTCCTTTAGGGGGAAAAAATGGCAACAACAAGATTTATCCACTCTTGCCACAGATATTTATGAAAGTCCCATTTTGTGCCAAGTAAGTAAAAAAAAAATAAATACATGTATATATTATTTTTTGGTCTTCCGTGTGATGTTAGCATAGTTTACATGGTCTGCATGCTAAATCTGTGATTGTGAGAACGCATGGTTGCAACTACAATTGCAGTGTGGTTGCAGCACCATTGTAACACCTGTTTTAATTGTACAGGTGGCAGCGCTGAGACAGAAAAGACACACCCACTACTCATTTCCGTGCTCGAAAGAATGAATTGCAGTTGATGCTGTTGGCATTGAGTTTAACTTGCTTAATCATAGAATTATGGCTAAACCGTAATAAAAATATAGCATACCATGGTCAATATCCATGCATCCGTTTTCCATTCCACTTCTCCTACACAGAGTCGAGCGGAGCCAGGAGCCTATCGCAGGATACTTGAGGCACAGGGCAGGGTACACCCTCTATGGGGTACCACAATCGCACACCACGGACAAATTTTGAAATGCAAATCAGCCTACAACTGTCTTTGGGCTGGAGGAGGAAACTGGAGTTGAAAAAAAAAAAAACTCCCGAAGCACATGCAAACCATGCACTCATGGGGCGGAGACGGGACTCAAACCCCCAACGTCGGAGGTGTGAGACAAACGTGTTAACCACTAAACCACCGGGCTCCCATACCCAATATGATATAGCGAAAAAAAAAGAAGTTAAAAATGAAAAACGATAATGTCTACGCAGTCAATTACAATCCGTCTTTAAATAGGCTCCGTGAACGCTTCTCCAGATGTTCATAATGGACATCCAGTGATGTCTGGTAATAATGTAAATAATACTTTCCAAGCTACCCTCAAAGCTACAGTATATCACACAGCGTAATGAACATATGTTGGTTTAACATTGATTTTTTTGATGTACATGTAACTTTTTTCATAAGTGGTGTTACATTTACATAGATATATAGATAGATAGAGATAGCTAAAGTGTACTTCATTGATCCCCCAAGAGGACATTTTAACCCTTGCATGTCGCAGGATTCCTTTTTAGAGAATATTTACATAGTTTTAGTGAATATTTACAGTACACTGACGCTATGGCAAACATAAACATGATGTTTTGTGGAAAGTACCATTCAATACCTTATCTCTAACCAAAGTTCTGGCTCTCCTGCTATACACATACATTTCCTCTACAGATAGTATCAGATTGTCTTGGAAGCCAATCCTTTACACATCATACATTTGGCAACGTGGACCAACAACACAGGCGTGTCAACAGTGGCCAGCAGACAGCGTTTCAAAACCACAACAAAGCCTGTACCTGATTCACTCGTACATACCAGCGGCACACCTACGAACATACCACTACCTTATCAGAGTCAGTGATAGAATCGGGATCGTGAATCTGATGGAACAAAAATAAGACTCTGAGAGCCATGTTCGGACACATTTCTCACCCTCAGACACACTGGTGTATCCACAGTGTTGGACACACTGATAGAATCACAAGCGTTGTACTCGCCACATGCATGTGAACATGAATTTTTCTTGGTGTCGCAATACACATTACAACAAGCGCATCACTGACAACACAAGTACCATCGTTAATATCCTTAAAGCAGAAATTAGTATGGGTTTTAACAGTTAAGCAAATACGCATTACAGCTACCTTGCTGTACAATAGAAACCCTCACTTGTAATGGTTTTAATGGAAACTGTAATGGTCCCTGTGGGTCTCTAAGGGCAATTTCTTGGCTTCTATTGGTGGCATTATATGACTAGTGGATATTATTGAGGATAATGGTAATGGTCATGCTTTGAATTGTTAGCTGATGGTCTGTAATGGTATTTGTAGTGGAAACCATTAGAATCTCTCTCTCTCTCTCTCTCTCTCTCTCTCTCTCTCTCTCTCACGGATATGATTGTTTCGTTTGGTAGTACAAGGTTATATCCCATAGACCTAACGTGATGCACGTGCAACTTTCTTCATTTTTACGAAACTCTCGTAAAAACATCAAAGAGATGACTCCGAGTTGGTTCGTGTTTTGTTCTGTTCTGTTCACTTTGTGTCGCTCTTCAGAAGCGGTTCTAAATGACATTTAAACCCCCCATTTCCCCACAGGAAACGCGCGAGGAGTTTTGTTTTGAAAAGCGCGCGACCCGTTTCCACATTTCACATATACTTATATACATATTTATTTCTTTATGTGTCCACCTTTATCAAGATTTCACGTGAAAAGCATCCCGCGGCGTATTAACACGTACTTAGGTAAAGTCCAGAAGAGAACTAAAGCAGCGCAGAAGAGCTTGTTTAAGGCTGAGCTGAACGCACGCGCGAGGGAACAGACAGGAATTGAGAATACTCACGAGACATGAGATGTGCCTGTCGACGAAGACCGAGTCCCCCATGTCTACAAATCCACATAGAAGCCGAGTCGAGAAAGAAAAGGGGGGGCAAAAAAATAAAAATAATTCAGTCAGTTGGATCAAACTCCAGTGGAGATGAGAGAGAAAGGAGAAAATAAACGCGCCTATAATAAACGCTCAGGTGCGTCAAAGCCTGGGCACGCGCGCGTCAAGGAACTGACAGCGAGCAGAAGCGAGGTTGTAGTCGCTCGTCCATGTTTAATATTATTATTATTATTGCATATAAATATATATATATATATATTCAGGTTTTTAAGGTTCTGTCCTGTTTTGCGACTTGTCTGGAGTATTGCTCTTCACTCCGGCAGTGCAGAGCTGAAGTTCCTCAGATGCAGAGGAAGCACTATAGGCGGAGCTCATCACACAGGGGAGTGAAGAAAAACACACACATACACGCACGCACGCACGCACACACGTGCACACGAACACACGCATGCACGCACACACACGCATGCACGCACACACACGCTCATCCAACCTGCTGACGAGCTGGCGAGGTTATTCCATTCCGTAAGAAAAAAAAAAAAAAGAAAAAAAAAAGAAAGCAAGAAATAACAGCCCTCCTTCTAATCTTTCCCTGCTGTGAAGCTTTATCAGGAGTCAGTGATGGGAATTCTTACAACTACTCTAGACTCGTGCAAAAGCATGAGCAAAATCTGACAGATCAAGTGCACTAACATTTAGGATATATACAGTGCCCTCCATTTAATATTGGCACCCTTGGTAAATATGAGCAAAGAAGGCTGTGAAAAATTGTCTTTATTGTTTAATCTTTTGTTTAAAAAAAAAAAAGCACCAAAATACTCTGCTGTCATGGATATCAAAGAGTTGCTAGCACAAAAAAAATAAAAACAACTTCGTTAAATATAGGTGTGCAACAATGAATTCATATGAGGAAAATATATTTGAAGTATATTCCTATTAACATTCAAAAATTATAATACTAATGATAATTGTACAGCTGGGTGACTAGGAGTGGTAGCACAAAGTATTGAATAAAAGGGTGCCAATAATTGTTGCCCACCTATATTTAAGAAAGAGTTTTGGTGGGGATAAACCTGCGTTTTGTTTGAAATTGTTTGATATCCATGAGAGCAGAGTATTTTTGTGATTTTTTTTTTAACAAAAAGGTCAAAAGGTTAAACAATAAAGCCTTCTTTGTAAAGAAAATAAAGACAATTTTTCACAGCCTTCTTTACTCATATTTACCAAGGGTGCCAATACTAGTGGAGGGCACTATATATATATATATACACAAACACACACAGTATATCACAAAAGTGAGTACACCCCTCGAGGAGACCATCTGAACTTGACGAATAAGAGGTTTGGCGTTGTCTTTGGTTTTTCCAGTCGGAGGTAATTACCAAAGTTACGAGTTTTAGTCTAACGCTGAATCGCTCTCAAACAGAGATAAAGCATGGACTAAATCGCACTGGTGCCACTATCAGCAGGTCCAATGGCATTGTGGGTAATGTTGGAAACTGTTAAAGTGGAAATAGACAGTAAATAATAGTATGTGACGATCAATTCAAAAGAAAGAAAGAAAGAAAGAAAGAAAGTGGAAATAATATTATAATGACGAAGTTTTTGAAGAAAAAAAAAGGTTCATTACAAAATGAATGAAACATGCCCTGTCCAGGGTGTACCCCGCCTTGTGCCCAATGCTCCCTGGGATAGGCTCCAGGTTCCCTGTGACGCTGAAAAGGATAAGTGGTGTAGAAGACGGATGGATGGATGAATGAATGAAACATTAATAAAGATCACACATTTTTTATAAAGATGAATATGCAAGTCTTCCACGGTGGATTTTTCCTGTGACGCACACACGCTGGCATCAGAAACATTGTTACTGACTGATATTGAGAAATGTACACTTTTCAGCCGATCTCACTTCCTACGGTTGTTCACGACATGTATTTTTCATAGATCTTCTAATAGAACACAAGGTGGGCAGTAAGAGAAAAAGTGAAGTGTGTGTGTGTGTGTGAGAGAGAGAGAGAGAGAGAGAGAGAGGAAATGTACTTAAATGTATCTTCAATATAACTTCAATAACTTCTGCAGCAGCCTCTTGAAAGTAGAAAATGATATGTTGGAGATATTTTTTAGGGGTAAAATTCAGAAATAGGCACAGTATAAAAGCTGAAACTCTGATTAAAAAAACAACCGTTTCTCCATCTTTTGAACTCAAAGTCAAAGAACTCAAACAATTCACAACGTCTGAATCAGTCTTACTGACTGTGAAATGAAACATTTGTGTTCTATTAATATTGTTATTTTTTTCAACCAACTCATCTACTCCCCCTCTTGATTAAAAAGAATGAAATTAGGGGCATTCCATGAATTTCTGGACTTTTTCCCTGTCCGAATGGATTTTAAATAAAGCAATTCTCTACATAATGCCCAAAATATCACATCATGTGGCTGTCATTATGAGTTTTCTGTCAACTGTCAGATTATTTTTAGCTTTCTGCTTTGACTCAGGCTCACATTGAAAGATATGCTTCTTTATCGACTAAAGATCCCTCTGTGTCGCAATACCGCCATTCCCAACGCTTATTTCAACTAAAGAAATACTGATATTTCATTTCCTGAGGTTGCCAAGTTACATCATTTCGTTTCTTGTCAAATTATTAAGACATTATTTCACCTGACTTGGAATTAGCTGGCATCTGCAGTCAACCAGTGACTGGCTTACTGTTCAAGAAGCTCCCTGTTCTGAAGCACTCCTCTGTTTGTGCAACTCGGCTGGAGGGTTTAGCGATCTGGACAGCGTTACCGGCAGAGAGAAGGAGAGAAAAGAACAACAAGGCTTCTAATAATCCCCTTCGTAGAGTTTACAGAGTTTACAGATTCATATGTGTGCAAGTTAATACAAAACATTTGCTGTGCTTTAGCGAGGCACGTGCAGGTTTAAGCTCTTACAAATTTGGGCCAAAGACAAAGTGTAACACTATCAAGAATTAATAAAAGTAATTAAGCAGTAAATCGTAGACGCAGGATATACAGCATCCATACATCTTCTACCACTTACTCCTTTTCAGGGTCGCGGGGAACCTGGAGCCTATCCCAGGGAGCATCGGCCACAAGGCGGGGTACACCCTGGACAGAGTGCCAGTCCATCGCAGGGCACAATCACACACATTCACACTTTAGACACGCCAATCAGCCTACCATGCATGTCTTTGGACTGGGGGAGGAAACCGGAGCACCCGCAGGAAACCCCCACAACACAGGGAGAACATGCAAACTCCGCAAACATCGAACCCCGGACCCTGGAGAACGTGCTAACCACTAAGCCACCTACACAGCATCCAGTGCTGTGAAAAACTATTTAGCGTTTTATTCTATTTTGTGTATATCTCATTCTAAATTTCTAAAATTCTAAGTTTTAGATCTTCAAACGTAAATACACAATACAGTTTTTTTTTAATTGATTTATTTTATTGAAGCAAAGAAAGTTATCCAACACCTATCACCCATATGAAAAACAACTTGCCGCCTTAAACTTAAAATCTGGATGTGCGAACTTTTCCGTTACTGGAGATCAGTCTTTCACTTACTTCTAGGACTAGGACTTACTCATGTGTTTTGGATTGTTGTCTTGCTGCATAATCCAGTTTTACTTGAGTTTCAACTTACAGACTGAAGACCAGACATTCTCCTTTAGGATTTTCTGGTAAAAAAAAGATTTTTTGTTTTTTTAAAATTCGTGTGCGCGGCCCAAAAAAAAAAAAACCCAACCCAAAAAAAAAAAAAAAAAAACATCCCCTCCTTTTTTTTTCTTTTTGTTTAATTCTGTGTTTGGTTTACGCCAGATGTAACGGGACCCCTGTCTTCTAAACAGTTCCACTTTTGACTCATCAATCCACAGAACATTCTCCAGAAAGGTTTAGGATCATCAAAGTGTGTTTTGCCAAAATTCAGACGAGCCTTAATGTCCTTCTGGGTTAGCAGTGGTTTTCACCTCACCACTCTTCCATGTATGCTCAGAGTCTTTCTGATAGTGGAGTCATGAACAGTGACCTTTATTGATGCAAGAGAGGCCCGTAGGTCATTTGATGTCCTTGGCTCTTTTGTGACTTGCTGGATGAGAAGTTGCCGTACTCTTGGAGAAAGTTTGGAAAGTCAGCCTCTTCTGGGAAGGTTCACTATTGTGCAGAGTTTTTTCCATTTGGAGATAATGGCTCTCACTGTGGTTCTTTGGTGTCCCGAAGCCTTTGAAACAGCTTTGTATCCCTTCCCAGACTGACGTATTTCAATCGCCTTCTTCCTCATCATTTCTGGAATTTCTTTCAACTTTGGCACAGTGTGTGTTACTGGGTAAGACCGTTTAACCAACTTCATGCTGTTGTAAAAGTTCTATTTAGGTGTAGATTTGATTGAACAGGGTTTGCAGTAATCATGCCTGGTTGCGTAATGTAGTCCAGCTGAACCCCATTATGAATGCTGTTTCATAGATTTGGGAAATTAGTAACTGGGGGGAAATACATTTTCACACAGGTCCAGTTGGTATTGGATAACTCTTTTTTGCTTCAATAAATAGCGTTATCATTTAAAAACTGCATTTTGTGTTTACTCAGGTTGCCTTTGTTTAAATTTTTTAAGCAATGTAGTATGAGATAAAAATAAATCAGTAAAAAATAGAATAATTGAATAATGTTTATTAATAAGAAAAATATTATTGCATTATTTATTTTAAATATATATATATATATATATATTAATACTGTTATTGTTATGTCTGAAATTATACAATTGAAGGGGTTTTTTTAGAACATAAAACACTGAGACTTCTCAGAATATTTACAATATACAGTACAGCAGTTATCACCCGTACGCCTGACAACAAAGGCAATACGAGACGTTTCCCAATCCTCCTGTCAAGGCTGATAAAACAAAAGATGGTGGTTTAAAACCCTGGTAGATATCAGGACATTACACATGCACCCAACATTTAAGTGTAAAACTGTACACGGTCCCTTTTGCAAGACAATGTGTGAAACGATGCTCACATGGTTTAACCCTAATTATACGAGTGAGAAATCTATAAATAAACTGAATAGCATCTACCCTTCTTCTGTCGTGCTAATTCAAGATTAGCTTTTATGTATAAGGAAGGGATTTGGTGAGTAGAGGTTGGTCCTACGCTAGTGTTAAAGGAGGCCGCTGTCTCCTAAAATGGAGCTCAGGCTGCTGAGCTGAGTGACTGTATCTGACACAAACCCCTCTGCTCCTGGCTTGTGTATATACAGTTGAGAAGGAACTTTCCAGAGCACCAGATGTGCCGCATCACAGCGGAGCCACTTATCTCAGGCGTATGAACAGAGCCGCTTACGAGCAGTGATGAAGAATATGGGCCATAGATTATGAAGGAGAAGTGCAAATGTTTGGGTAGAGAAGGAATGTTACAGGCTTCACAGAGGAGTTTCGGAAACTTTTGTTTAGTGAAGTTAATCTTATTCTGTCTTCTTAGTGTTGCATACCAACAACTATTATTCATTCGTTTCCATTTTAGGAAGTGAAATAATTAAAATCAACTAAATTTACTTGTAACTTAACAACTTGAACATTCCAAGACGCATACTTACATTTCTTACTGCTGTAACTACATACACGGTTCTATTCATTTCACTGTAGTCACTGAATAACTCTTGGTTATTACACGGTACATAGTAATTATTCCTAGTTACTATGTTGTTTTCCAGAGAAATAACTTCATAATGAGCTGAAAATGTTGGGTGTTAAACTAGAGTACACTCTTAAAAATAGTTGATCGAGGGTTAGCGTTAAATGTTCTCTGTAAAACCCTACATATCAAAAGTAGATTCACACAGAACCCTTTAAAGAGTGACAAACCAAAAACCTTGGGGGATTTTTCTTGGTTTTGTTGTTGTTGTTGTTTTAAATCCCTATAGCCACACTGTAAAACAGGATAAGTTCATTTAACTCCAAAAATTTGAGGAAACTAATTACCTCAAAACTTGATAAATCAATTTCTTTAAGCCAAATACACTTAAATATAACAAGAATTTATTTTAAATTACAAAGTTTGAGTTAAATGTTTGTTATATTTAAGTGTATTTGGCTTAAAGAAATTGATTTATCAACTAAAAGATTTTGAGGTTCCCTCAAATGTTTCGAGTTAAATGAACTTATCCGGTTTTACAGTGCAGAAAAACACTCCACCTAGAACCCTGAACAGTTCTAGATTTAACCTTTTTTTTTTAACAGTGTACATTCTTAGACAAAAAAAAAAGGGTTCCTCAAGAACTTACACGAACAGTATACTTTCTGAGAATGTTGATTCTGCATTTCATTCTTCTGGTGGAATCCTTGAAGTTAAATAGTCACCTACAACCCAGTGCTCTACAAAGAGCCCTCGACTATCCAAGGAAATCATGAGAAACCAATTTTAGAACACTATTAGAAAGAAAGGTCGATTCTAGAACCCGTGAGGTTGCTTTGGGTTGTCCCTCTGGGTAAACCCTACAACAGGGCGGCCATCCATCCATCCATCCATCTTCTATACCGATTAATCCTTTTCAGGGTCACAGGGAAACCTGGAGCCTATCCCGGGGAGCAATGGAGTACAAGGCGGGGTACACAGGGTGCCACTCCATCGCCGGGCACACTCACATACACATTCACACACCCATTCATGCCTATCAGCCTACCAGGCATGTCTTTGGACTGGGGGAGGAAATACCGGAGTATCCGGAGGAAACCCCCTTTAGGAAGTGTAGAACCCTCAGATTTGATTGTCCATGCAAGGAGTTTTGCCTTGAAACAAGTGAACTAATGCACTTATTGGTAGATAATTGCAAAAGGCGGTCCTTTTCCTCTCATCTGTTGATGGGACTGGTGTTGTGAAATTCAAGAGTTTCATCATGAGTAGGCGAGACGACTCCGTGTGTGTTTACAAAGAAATCATGTAGAGGATGATTTGTAAATAACATGATTTTTTGCTAAATAAAAAAATGTGTTCATTTAAGTACACTTGAAATGAACACCAAGTTAAGTGAACATAATTATTTAAGCACACTATATGAACACCAAGTTAAGTGAGCTTAACGATTTAAGTACAGTCTACACGAGCACCAAGTCAAGTGGACTTAAATATACAAGTTTTGGGAGACCCCACTACTCAGTTAAATTGAGGGAACAAGTTTACTGAATCGTTTGAGTACAGCCAACTTGTTAGGGTTTTTATGGTTTTCATTGAACAACAATGTTTTCCTATCAGTGAGAGTTCCAAGTGGAACTGATGTCGGGTGTCTGAGTAAAGAGTCCCTAACATTTTTAAATAGTTTAGACCAGGGTTGTCCAATCTGATCTGCGAAGGGCCGGTGTGGGTGCAGGTTCTCATTCCAACCAAGCAGGAGCCAAGAAAGTGAGTAGAACCCCTTTAGGAAGTGAAGAACCCTCAACTTTCCACAAAAAGCCCTAACATTCCAAAAGAGCAACCTTTTTTTAAGCGTGTAGGGACAGTTATTTATCAGTTATTACAATTAATGCAATTTTGACTCATTCTGATTCTTCCTTAGGATAACTTGAATGGGTTTATTATTTATTGAACACAGTAGTGACAAATTAAGGAACAAAACCACACAAGGTGCACTATTATAAGAGAACAATCAGTAATGGGGTGTTGTGATAGACCCGAATGCGATGCAAAGTTACTGTTACTACCCTGAAGTTGATTCTTTTCTGAGAACAGCACATCCTGAAGTGTTTTATTCCTCTTATACCACTCTTATACGCATTATTACAAAGTGCTAACACTGGAGACTCCTTCCACAAATGTTAAATAAACGTCTCCTTACAGAAAACATTACTATATCAATGCCTTAGACGTTAGATAGACAGGGCCGGTCCAGTAATTTGATTGGACAAGAGGTGTTCCAAGAGTGCTGATATTTAGTATAACCGCACTGGTGTTGTATCACTCTGTCTGTGTTTTTACATAAACTTCCATTTCTAGCAATAGTTTGTTACGCTGAAACCGCTACTACACTTACTACGGGCTGACTGTCTACGATGGCATGGCAACAGGCAACGCTCTGTCCAGCTGTGGCTTCTTTGGGAACTATTTTCCTTGACAGAGCAATGAAAAAAGAATAAAAATTGGCCATATTGTGTCTTGAAATGTCACTTACTCCATATTAATTTCAGAACTGTTATATAAAACTCACAATCATGCTGTTGTACTGAATATCAGCACGGCTGTGATTACCTGCGAGTACCTGATATTCAGCACAAAAGCACTGTTGCCTGTGTGATATTGCTTAAATAAAAAATCTGTTATTTGAACTACAGCCGGTAAAGTGCACAATGCTTAAAAAGAGTCGTTATGACATTCAAAACGATGGACCCTAAGAGATCCTTATCACTCTGTTCAGATTGGATCATGTGGATGTCAGCTGTTTCCATCGGTCGGCTATAGAAACGGCATCTCTGACCTTAATCCCGCTTGTAAATGATTTAATCCCATCCCTTCTTCAACCAAGTGGATGGCTTTCCTTCTTTCTCTATGAGCTAAGCGTTTCCTGCGATACCACAGCCATGGCCAAACCATGAATAATAAACGCTAGCCAAAACAGATTGAGACAAGACCATAAAATTCGAGCCGTGCCCAATTCTCCTGTTACTGCGGCTGTTTTCCCTCTCCTTAAAGCCAGTCTACTTGGAGACGCTTTGAGCTCTGGTGCGATTAAAAGAAACAAAGACGAATTTGCGGGATGAGAGGAGCAAGAGAAAGGCATGGTGAAAGTTTCAAAAATAAATAAAAAAAATAGAAAAGCTAGTGCAGTTGGAGCACAGAAAGGCCCATGGTCTGATCTCAGCGCTGGGGAATGTGCTCTCAGCCATTTCTTGGTGGGTAAAAGGGGAAAAATGTGTTTTATTGCGCAGGCCTGAACCTGACGTCCTTGAGACTGAGGCGGTCGGACTGTTCTCCTCAGCTCAGCAGGATAGGAACAACAGAAGGGTCAGGACCGTTTGTGGTCAGATGTTTGTAAACAGAGTCGGGACAATGTTGCGATTGCAACATCTGTACGGCTCGACACAAGAAAGGTCAGTGAATTAGTAGACCCCGAGTTTCTGTTCTTTAAATGGATTTAGCATTCATTCAAGACACGCTGATTTATTACTTAACAGATGGCTTATCCAAACACATGGTTTCAAATTGTGGTCCTTATGGGATCTTTAATATTTTATTCACTACAATATATTTGTCCAGAGTGAAGAACATGTGGGTTTTGACGAACCAGCTGGTGCTCTAATAACATCTGGAAGACATTTCGTATCTGGGGAGGAACTCCACAACCCAATGTCACATATTTCTATACAGGTGACATTACATGTAATAAGGTCTCAGGATAAGCTTTCTACAGCCACATGTCAGTCACTGGATCGAAATCTGTAACATTTTTTTCCAGAGTGTTATTTAAAAGTGGTGCGTGAACAATATATTTACATGTTTCCCAACAGGTTAGCAGAAAAATCTGTGGGTTTTCTTCCTGCGAACAGAGCTGGTTCATAGCCACGTTCAGTGACGAAATGTAGAAATAGCTACAAATCTGGCTTACATGCAAGTATCAAGTATCTCATTCCTCGATCTGTATTGTTTTATTGCGAACGTGACGTCATTAAAAATGTGCACCACTTCGAATGATTGTGTCAAGAAGAGTTTTCTCATCTGGCTTGCGAGGTGCTACTGGCAGAAGAACTGAATTATGTAATCAATCACTTAACCAGCTCCTTAATATACACTATTGCTGGTTTCATGTGAACTTTCCATTTCACACTGCGCTCTTCGTGACCTGTTATGACTAAAGCGTTTTAGTCGGATAGTTTAGTTTAGATTTCTGCTATTGCACTACAAATGAATGGTCAGTAATCTGCAATTCAAAACACAGACGAGCCAGCAGTAATACTCTGCTACAGAAATATAAGCATTTAATAAACATGCGTATTGTTCAAAGAATGGTGAATGTGAAGCGTAAACTCAATTTTAAAAATTGTGATTTTTAGATCAGTATTAGTAATCGTGAAGCCCTAAGGATAGCTTCATTTTGTTCAATATCATATAAGCCATAAGAACAAGTTTGAACCCTACCTCTGCCACTAATCCTAACTGTATTTATTTATTCACTTGCTTACTTACTGTTTTTGTTAAAGAAGTAGCGACTTTTAAAACTATCCACAGATTAAACTGTAATTTTTTTCCTCATTCACAAGCAAACCAAACAGGATTGTGTTGGATAACACTTTGCCACAAAAGTTAAACTCTAACCCTAATCCTAACCCTGAGTCATGGGTATTATTATCCGTTTGCAAATGTTCCACCCAATAAGTACTGTATATTAATCGCTTCAGATCCAACTGTCAAGGTCACAAAAGATTTCACCTAATGATGTCTCCACATGGAGGATTTAACCTGCTAAAACAGATCGTTCCTCGTTCCGCTCATTTTCCCACTAGCACTGCCATGTTCCTTTCAGAACGATAGCTTTATTCTCATTGGTTACTGGTATAACTACGGCCATCGACAGTAAAACTAATCAAACGAGTACAGGATTCTGACTTGCTGCAGGATTCTTTTTTAGATCAAAATGAATTCAAATCTTTCGTATGCAACTTCCGACGTTCGGAGATGATCTCACCACTGAACGGCCGCCTTCTTCGTCCCCAACCCTCGAAGACATCTTCTTTACTCTCTTCGGGTTGGAACGTGTGGTGTGTATTCTAAACTTCAGTATTGTTTACGGGAACTCATCAGCACGTTTAACCTCTGTAACTCTTTCGACAAATGAATTCATGCTGTTACAAATGTGCAAATGAGACACCATGCTGGTTTTCCTTGATTAGGAATATTGATAGTATATTGATAATTGATAATTTCCTTGATGGTGGTACATCAAGAAAGAAAAAACTCATCCACTTTACTCCACACCCACTCTGAGTTTAAATCCAAATACAGAACACGGAAACGAATCTTTGGAGCATTAAACATACACCAAAACAGATCCAGATAGTGGCAGTGCACTCCACCCCTAGTATCTACATATAAAGATAACATATAACAGTAAAATGTTTATTCTGTAGACTTTCTATTAAGACATACATGAGTGAAACAAATCTACATTGTTGTCCCATGAAAAAAGGAAATTACAGCCACTTTCCTCGTGTATGTGAAAGCTAAACTGGTCATGTGGTGCCATGCAAATGACAGAACATAAGACCAATAACACATTTCAAATGTCCATTTCCTTTCCAAACGGCCATATTTTATAAATCATTCTTGTCTACATGAAAACCTGATGTTATTCTAAGTCTAGTTTAACCATCCTGCTTTTACTAAACACCACTCACAGAAGAAAGAGGGTTTCTATTCCCCTTCCCTAAGTCCCTTTTTGTTCTCTACTGTATAATAATATCAGAACTGGCCGATTGTGCGGAGAGCGCATACTCACCCCATCCATGCTGTAATAATAAGATAATCCAGAGAACTGATATTCTCACACTTTCCTATGCATGGGTAATTATCGTTAGACAGTTCCTAGAGGATTTTGTGATCGTAGAAATGAATGTAATATTCGGAGGAGCTTGGAATTTTTCCAAACAAAAAAAAAGAAGTTTTTTCCTCGGATCTGGCCCGAGACGCGTCATGTGACGTCATCACGACTCGCATTCTGCCAAAGCCCACTTCGGTTCATGTGCGTTGAACATAAGTACAGCTAAAAGATCTCATTTACCAACAAACACCACTGCCAAAGACCGAAATCGTGCAATTGCAATTTTGACAATTCAAGTAGTTTTCCATAAAAAAAAAAAAAAAAAAAGGAGAAAGTCTGAAGGTACTGACTAGAGTGGCAGGGCAGGTCAGTTCAGTCCACATTGAGCAGTCTGCAATGAACAAGGCTTGATAAGAGGACACTAAATGAGACCTTGAAGATCATTGTTCTGGTGCTTTTTGTGAAAACCTGTGTCGTGACTGACCTGAAGCGGAGATCATCTGTTACTTCTCCACCCACAGTTCTCTTTCTCAAGCCACGCTCTGTTGCCATGGCATTAATATTCAGCCACTGTCACCGGCGAAGATTGAGCATTTGGATCCTCTACAACTCATTTGAGTTGTGAATAGGATTATGTAGTCTGGCATATATTAATATTTATAGAAAAGCATGGTTTAATAACACATTAGTTGAAGAAGCAACGTGTGGTATGCCTGAAGTCTAATTCTCTGGTTCGTATACCATAAAACTCTTTACAACTATTTTACGAGGTCTTTAAATAGTTGAATAATTTGTTTTCGCTCGATTATCACTCGAATCTGTTGTGTTCCTTCCTGCCAAGTTGCTGCCAGAAATTTCAGCCTGATCTAATCTGAGAGGTTCATACGAGGTCAAATCAATGTAGGCAACGTGTTTAGATTTCATTTGAATTCATTACGAATTCATTGAGCAAAGAAAAAGCTACAAACCCTAACCACAACCTGCAAATGAGTGCAAGTCATGCAAATTATTATGAATTTGCAATCGTGTGGTTATTTTTTCCTAAATGTGTTGCATAAACTGTTGAGTATATTTGATCACGTCAGATCTAACTTTCGATTTTTATTAAAAAATGATTGCTAAGTTCACCTATTAACGTTATACCTTAGAGGTTTCAACCTGCTAAAATCCTGCATGCGAGTATTCACTTATTCATATTAAAGCATGTTATTCAGTAACTATTATGAGTTATTCAGCAACCTAGAGTGAAACTAAGAGTACACTATATGGCCAAAAGTATGTGGACACTTGACCATGACATGACCACACCCATATGCTCTTCACCAAACTGTTGCCACAAAGTTGAAAGGACACGATTGTATACAAAGACGTCTTTGTATACTGTAGCTTTACAATTTCCCTTCTGGAACTAAGAGACCCAAAAATATTCCAGGATGACAAAATTCCTGTGCACAAAGCGAGCTCTGTGAAGACATTGTATGCCAAGGTTGGAGTGGATGAGCCCTGACCTCAAACCCCAGTGAACACCTTTGGGACAAACTGGAACCCAGTTACCCTGAGACCTCCTCACCTGACATCAGTGCCTGAACTCACTAATGCTTTTGTGGCTGAATGAGCAAATCCCCACAGCCACGCTCCAAAATCCTATGGAAAGCCTTCCCAGAAGAGTTTAGGTTATTTTAACAGCAAAGGATTAATCTGGAATGAGATGTTAATGATAGTAGTTACCTATTCATTTCTTCACATACCCCAGCATATCAGGAAGTTGGGGTATGTGGGGATACAGCACCCCCTGGAGCAGAGAGTGTTAAGGGTTGCTCAAGGCCCCATAGTGGCAGCCTGGCAGTGCTGGGGCTTTAACCCCCGACCTTACGATCAGTAACCCAAAGCCTTAACCGTCAAGCCACTACTGCCCCCAACATGAACATCCAGGTGTGATGGTCAGGTGTCCACAAACCTTTGGCCAGACATTATATGCCCTTAACAAGAGTAAGAGTTGACTTATGCATTATGCACACTCGTGAGCTTCGGATATTTCTGATATATGATACATTTCTGATATTTTTTAAGCCTTGTGGATCCATGCGTTAAACCAAGTATTACATCACATCACAGTGCCACCTCTTTAATATGGAAGACAGGTGACAGACATTTAGCTGAGGACTGCAGCGAAAACGAAGACTCGGTAATGACTCATTATTATGTACCAGCTCAAACCAGGGCCCTGCTAGAGACGCACAAGGCAGACACGATGATTCGTTATAGCTGGAGGGGGAATTAAAAGGTCAGCGCTCAGCAGGAGGAGGTGTGTCTTAAACACAAATGAGACGTTTTACTGCGTGCCAGACTCACACACACACACTGAGTGTTTACACTTGAGTGTTTAGAGCTTTCAGAGCCATGCCATGCCTTTTCCTTTTTTGAGTCAGGAATGAATAAGGAGGCAAGGTCGGATACTTTTATTGTCCCGACGTATTATATTCTATAAGCAAAGAAATATCTAATGCATCAAGATGTCTTTCATGAGAAACTAAACCGGGACAAAATGGGGGACCTGTTACGAGAAAATAATCAATGGCGATTTGATGTGACGCGTTAACCCTTCAAAAGTAATTGTCTTTCAATAACGTGTGAAAAGCAAAAGTTTATTATTTCTCTTATAGAGCAATGATATGTTTCTTCCACATTAAACTTTTTAACCATTTATATCTACATTTAATGTTAGTTCAAACAAGTTCCTGTTTCTCACTTACCTTATAATAGCTATAAACAGTAGTTCCCTCCACAGTGTCTCTTTTTTAATAATACCTTTAATAATTAAACTACAAAAAAGTCCTCCATCCTGGGAACTTTTTAAAGTAGCTACATCCTGAAAATCATCTTTTCCCTGTTTAGTTGTCAAATCATATACAAGTATGACAGGATTCTAATGTTTGCATACCCCTATACTACCAGAAAGCTTCGCAAACAGAACAAAAGTGAAGTGACCTCAACAGTCAATATCACAATATCATTGAAAATAAACAAACAAGTGAAAGAACTTACTTTTCTTCCTCTCAGGATATTCAGAAAATTCGGATCATGTGACTTTCTGTTGACGTTTACAGAAACATTCTGTCTGACAGTTTACAGAGAAATGCATCCAGTCTAATCAGGAGGAACTTCATCATGCAGCAAGACAATGATCCAAAACACACTTCCAACACAACAAAGGACTTCATGGACTTCAAAGGACTTCAAGTGGAAGGTGTTTTTACTGGACAAGTCAATCAATAGACCTTAACCCAGTTGAGCAGCATTTCACCTCCTGAAGGAGGTGACTGTAGGGAGAAACCCCCGAAACAAACAACAACTCAAAGAAGCTGTGGTACAATCCTCACATAAGAAGACTGCAGCAGTTTAGTGATGCCAGTGGGTCACCGGTTTAATGCAGTTATTGCAAAGGATATGCAACCAAATATTTAAGTGTCATTTACTTGAATTAACATTAAGACTCTCTGTTCCTATAATTTTGCTCACCCTCACCTAAAAATTGGGTGGTCTGATACAAAAGGTTCCAGGTGTGGTGTTAACACATTTAAATCTGTAAATATCCAGAAATGAAAGTTGATCTATAAATTCTGCGTCTCTGGATTTCGAACCCAATGTGTTCCAATACTTTCGGAGGAGACTAGATCCCCATGGATGCTAGAGAACAACAACAACAAAAAAAAAAACGCATTACGTACACACTAAAACCGGCACACAATCTAACTACAATGGTGAATGTGAAATGTTCACTCATTCTCATTGTTGTGTGTCTATGTGCTACACTCTGTCTTTCTTAATCCAACAAAATTCCCACAACTCAGCTACACGCCCAAATATTTACCCAACTATAAACAAAAGGCCTGAAGAACAGCCTGAACCAACATTAAATGCTCTAAAACGAAACTTTTTCTTTTGTTATATATTTTAAAAAAAAGGCCAACGTCAACAGGGAATTTGAAGAATTGAAGTACCACTCTGTTCTGCACGTGTAATCATAACAGCAGAAACAGAACATAGTGATGACATCACGGCGTGTGAACTGTCATCCTCACTGCCGGTGTGTGACAGACAGGTTTATCGTTCTCATGTGAAATCGGTGAATGTGATGAATGAGCTTAATTGCGCTGCTTCCTATGGTTTTCCCCGTTATGATGTCAAACAAACGGCGGTTTGACGACTTTCAGCGTGTAATTACCCCCTTGGATGGAAAGGGTGAAGAAGGCAAGAGGCAACAAGACAAGAGAGAGAGAGAGAGAGAGAGAGAGAAAATGAGAGATCCCGCCTGGCTCTGCTCTCCCTGGGAGTTGATGTAGGAATGCAGCTGGAATCTCAGCCAGACTCCCTCAGGTCTTCCTCCCTCTTTCGCTCAATCCCTCTAACATCACACTTACATTTCAAACCTGTTACGCACTCATATCCAACCACACTAAATAACTATATAATATATATATAAGTGTAAAAAAAATTTTGTTTTTAACCCACTTGAGCTAAACACGTTACAATCCAATCTAGCTGGAGCAGCTGCATGAAACATCAGTCGATAAAGAAACTGAAATTATTATTAGTAGTAGAAAGGTAAAATGCTGCTCTATACAATAGTTAGTTCCGGTCCACTAATTTGATTGGTTGAGCGGCGTATCATGATTGTTTATATTTAGTATAACCGCACTGGGACGTTCACTCTGTGTATCAATCTGCTTCTCCTTATAAAACGCCACTTCCTAGTTTGAAACGATTACTACAGTAGAGATAGTGGCATGATCAGTGGAC
This sequence comes from Ameiurus melas, assembly GCA_012411365.1. Taxonomy (NCBI): domain Eukaryota; kingdom Metazoa; phylum Chordata; class Actinopteri; order Siluriformes; family Ictaluridae; genus Ameiurus; species Ameiurus melas. The sequence continues at coordinate 9,376,380 of CM022772.1, read as the reverse complement.
AAGGTAAGTAGCAATTCTCAGGAATATAACTTTTGACTTCAAATATGAAAGCTCATCAGATGAATGGACATGAACAAACACTGTAGGTGATAATTCAACACTATGGATTTTACTGTGTAGTAGAGCTATTACAAACCCGTAGAAGAAAATTAAGAATTTCTTTTGTAGTAAATACTTTTAGTGTGTGAGGTTTCACAGATGTTACTTCATTATCATGAATAACATCCATCCATCCATCCATTTTCTGTAGAATTTATCCTACACAGGGTTGTGGGGAGCCTGGAGGCCATCCCAGGGGACTTGGGGCACAAGGCGAGGGACACCCTGGATGGGGTGCCAGCCCATCGCAGAGTACAATCGCACACACATTCACACACTATGGACACTTTAAAGTGCCAATCAGCCTACAGTGTGTGTCTTTGGGCTGGGGGAGCAAACCAGAGTACCTGGAGGAAACCCCTGAAGCACGAGGAGAGCGTGCAAACTCTGTGCACACAGGGAGATGTTTCAAGAAAAAAAAAACTTACAATAACCTGGTTACACGAGTGTGCACACCCTTCTATAATGGGCCATGTGATCGTGCTCAGAATGAACCAATCACATTCAAATGTAATTGTAGTGAAAGTAGTTATCCTACACCTGTCATCAGTGAGGTGATTCTGATTAACCTGAAAAAAAGATCAGCTGTTTCTGTAGGAGTTTCTTCTTGGTTTTATATGACAGCTATAGCCACGATCCACAAAGAGCTTACAAAGAATGTACGGGATCTCATTGTCGAAATGTATCAGTCAGGAGAGGGGTACAAAAGAATTTCAAAACATTCCATCTACCATGGAACACTGTGAAGGCCATCATCAACAAGTGGAGGAAATGGGACACCGCACTGCCATCAACAAGAACAGGACGTCCCTCCAAAATAGTTGAAAGGACAAGAAGACAACTTATCAGGGAGGCTTCAGAAAGACCTACAGAAACATGAAAGGAGCTTCAGGAATATCTAGCAAGCACTTGTCGCTCCCTGCCCGTCACAACATTCTCACATATTCTTCACAGATCTAAGCCATGGGGTAGAGTGGATAGACAGAAGCCCTTTCTTGCAAAACAAAACAAATGAAAAGAAAAAAACACCCAGTCCTGTCTAAATTAGCCAAATCATGTGTCTGTAAAATGTGTTACGGTCTGATGAGACCAAGGTGGACCTCTATGGGCATAATCCTAAAAGATATGTTTGGTGCAAAAACAAGACAGCTTATCACCCATGAAGCATGGTGGTGGAAGCATCATGTCCTGGGGCTGCTTCTCTTCAGCTAGACTCTTGGCTATAATCAACATAGAGGGAATCATAGATAGCTCCAAATCAGTTTTGTCACAAAATTCTATTAGCTGGCTGAAGACAAAGAAAAATTCCACCTTTCAGCCCAATAACAACCCAAAGCACAAATCCAACTCAATAAAGCAATAGCTTCATCAACGTCATCTTGATCAACATTTTGGAATTGCTCAGTCAGAGGCCAGATCTCTGGAATGACTTGATGTGGACTATGCACAGGAGATCCCCTTGCAATCTAATAGATCTGGTGCTTTTTTTCCCAAGAAGACTGGAACAAAACTGCCTAATCAAGAAGTGCTCTATAAATAAGAATTTTGATTAGGCTGTTTTGTTTGGTAGGGTCACTTCAGGTTACTACTTTCAACGAGTGAGGAGTCTGAACAAAGGAGAATTTCATGTGGGGAGACTAGCTTATGTTTTTATCATCAACTTTTTATGGTCTGACATCACGCAACCCCGTCTGACATCCAACATTTCTTCAACATAGCCTGCTAACCTGGGTTTTAACATTGAAAATGTGACGATACATTAATTCATGACCATTATACTAGTGCAAGAACATCAGTACTATAAGATTCCTTCTACTTCTTTCTCTCTTCTTAAATCTGTTGCTAAATCTTTTTTAGCAGATACATTTTATTCATACAAAATTTTTAACTGGTTATATCTGGGTTTGTATTAAATACAGCATGTGAAAGATCACATTATGAAACAAAATGTACTTTTGCATCACAAAAACCTGACATTTTAACAGGGGTGTGTAGACTTTTTTTTATATATATAACCACTGTATGTACAGTATCTCACAAAAGTGAGTACACCTCTCACATTTTGTAAATATTTGATTATATCTTTTCATGTGACAACACTGAAGAAATGACACTTTGCTACAATGTAAAGTAGTGAGTGTACAGCTTGTGTAACAGTGTAAATTTGCTGTCCCCTCAAAATAACTCAACACACAGCCATTAATGTCTAAACCGCTGGCAACAAAAGTGAGTACACCCCTAAGTGAAAATGTCCAAATTGGGCCCAAAGTGTCAATATTTTGTGTGGCCACCATTATTTTCCAGCACTGCTGGAAATAATATAATATAATCAAATATTTACAAAAATGTGAGGGGTGTACTCACTTTTGTGAGATACTGTATGTAGTGTATATATAGAGTATAATATATATGACCAAGTTCTCTATATATAATGAATGCTTTAAAGGCACATACAAAGACTTTTAAGATGTTTAATAGAGCTGGAGAACTTCGAATAACATTTCAAGACAAGACCTAATGTCGGAAAGCTCAATGGCGTCAGGTTCAACATTACACTCAACAATAGTCATCTTTCTCAGGGACCAGTACTACATGAAAGATGTGTGCTCAGCTGACTCTTCTGCCTGTCGGTGTGTTTATACCACTATGCTCACTCACACACTTTCAGCTAGCATGTTTACAGTGCCGACTGGTCACCATGGCAACAGCTTTCTGACAGCGGTATCTGCGTGTGTATGTGCGGGAGTTTTGGCTGCTGGAGTCAGCATTCTGACATTTGCACTATATAAGCCCACATAATAAATGCCATGCTATCCACGAGTGCAGTACAGCTTTCTCAAGGATCTGAGTGCACACTAAAACGCACGGTGTGTTATACCACAACGCTGCTGAATTCTCGAACCCATAATGTTAAACGTAACTATAAAAAAAAAATTTTTTTTAAAGCCCAGTGGATCGTTCTTTAATAAATGAAAGTTGTAATCAATCTCAAATTGTTTTGGTATGAGGATGTGGTGTGATAAGAAAATAATTCACTCTGTGGTTGTATCACACCATCTTGCTGTTGATTATTTGTCTCTAACAGCACACCCCATCTTGTGTTATTGTGAAAAATCAGGAAACTATCCAACCTGCTATCAATACATTATACAGTGAGTGTAAAAAAAAAAAAAAAAACCCTTGGTTTTCAGTTGTACAAAAGCAAAATTCACCAGAAAAAAAACAATACCATGTTCATTCAATAAGATTTTCATAATGAAAGAATGACATAGCATACAGCTTAAATTTCACCGCAGTTGGCCTTGGTGTGTTGCATCACGATCGTATTGTCACGTCAATGCCGGAAACGCCGTTGTTTACCACACCAGGTAACACAGAGCGGCGTACGAACATGGCCAGCACTCTTGGAATGCCGCTCGACCAATTAGATTACTGGACTGGTACTAACTGTGGTATAAAATATATTCTACACCAACATGAAACAAAATATACACAAACATGCTGGTTATGCTGGTTATTTCCCATTTGCTCACTGTACCGTTAAAACGTCCTGCAAGTTTCAAAGCTTAATACGTCCTCTCCAGTACAAAGATCATTTATTAAACCAAGCTCCAAAAATGGCTTGTTCGGATGTGGCGGGATTTGTGATGTCACACGGGCAAATACATATGCATATGCCCCTACAGCAAGACGTCGACAACTACTTTTACATCATCACACCGTTGGTCCCGCCCCCATGGTGCTCAGTCGCTGGAAACAGTTCAGCATGTGTTATGGCAGGGGGCGTTGATAATTAATTCATAGGCAAAGATGTTATCCAATCTTAGCAGTAGGTGGTTACATTGAAGTCTTAAAGGTAAAGGACACAAAAAGTGATCGTTTCAGTCAGAGGATCAGAGACAAAGTGGGAAAAGGTCATAAATTATGACATGTTGTATGTTTTTCTGCAAAAAACTTTACTAACATTATATTTACACTCCAGGGAAGATAATAAAATAAAAAAATTAACATGTCATGCCCCCTTTAATAACTTTCTCTTAAACCAAACAACAAAATCGCTAAAAATATAAATTCACCTACTCATACCTCATAATCAAATTCTGGAGAGGTCAAAACAGATTATAAATCAAAGCACATAGGCTGTTGCACTTTCTCCTGCCAACAGCATGCATGGAAACGCCGCTATTCATGGAGTGACTGTGGTGCAGGTGGTAGAGAGGGTTGTCCACTAATCGTAGGGTTGGCGGTTTGATTCCTGGCCCGGGTGACTCCACATGCCGAAGTGTCCTTGGGCAAGACACTGAACCCCAAGTCCCGACGGCAAGCTAGTGCCTTGCATGGCAGCTCTACTACCATTGGTGTGTGTGTGAATGAGACACAGTGTAAAGCGCTTTGGATAAAAGCGCTATATAAGTGCACATTTACCATTTTATTTACCATACAGTGCGACTTCAGGATAAGTCAGCAGTGATCTCTATTACTCACTACAGAAAGTTCATTTAATTTAATGTTCCTGGTTATGGCTCAAAACAGTTAACACATGCACTTTATTAAGGCATGAAAAAGTTCAAACATGCTGAAACTCTTAAGCAGGTTGCTGTGAGTCATCGAATTAAGAATCAAGAGGATCGGGGAAACCACAAGTCGGATACGTTAGAAACATGGCCACCGAGACTCCAACCAAAGATAGCAAGAAAAATAACTGAAAAGAAAAGAGAGCAAAAACCCAAAAAACCAGCAGTATGTGTAAAAATATTCGGAAGCATGTGGAATAAAACTCATATACAAAGTAAGAAATATATATTGTGATTTTGTAATGGAATTCTGACATGTTGGTCATACAACACTTTGGTACCAGTAGGATTTTGCCCTCGTTTCATCTCTACCTATATAGAGCGATGCAGCGGCACTTTAATCCTTTAGTCTGTCCAGCTCTCTCACCTCATCTGTATATTCGCCTAAAACATATGAGGTTCCAAAGCTTCAAATTTCATGCTAAACCGGCCAACGAGTCCATTGTGCTTGCCATTTCGTAGACCACTAACTTAAGACTAGAGTCTCTGCGGTAACTCGGCACAACTGCGTCCTAGAACGGCGATGCATTCTGACATTCCGAGTCCGTTTGTTGACTCTCTTGATTTCTCATTAACACTGTATGATGTTGAACATCGCTAGAAAATGACTTGACTGTTATCCCTTACAGTATATGTCTGAGATGTAATAATGTCATTTTCGTCCTCCTATTAAAAATCACAGTAACTATGCTAGCAATCTCACCCTGTGGCATCAGAGCAGCACACAACCACTACTTTCTAATGAAAATAAGCATCAAGTAAGGAATTAGCACCAGAATGATTACACACATCAGAAACAATGCAAATCTAAACATGTTTAATGTGTCAGGGTGGTCGTTTCCTTTAAACAGTGATGCTTTTTAGTTGCTGCCAACTGCTTTTCCTGTGCCCCGCCCTTGTTCGCCCACAGCACATGTTCTTACAATAGCTTACACAGTGCAAGAGTGCAAATCATTATCAAAGTTGTCAAAAACACAGAGTTTGCTCCAGGCGATCATACGCCGCCCCCATTCCCTTTCCCTGACTGTCTTCCAAATGAACTCATGCCAAACACAAAATACTGGAGGGATTTAATCCAACCCAAGCAAGTAAGCTATGTGCACCTGTCTAATAACTAACACGCATTTCCAAATAGGTCAGAGTGCCGGTAAGCCTATATGGCATAGTAAGCAAAGTAAATTTTAACTAAAGCACCGAATAGGTCGTGTCTGTTTTTGTTCGGTCCCAAAGCTGTAAATATTTTATGAGTTCAAGAGTGCATGCTGGTTATCAGAAAGCATCCAAACGATCATTAATACATAAACTAACAAGCATGTACTCAAAAAAGGTCCTTAAGGTGGCCATTATTCATGCATGAATTCATCCGACTCAGAATATAAGACTAGCTTTTTTCATGATTAGTACATGTTTTAACTCATCATTCGTTCATATTTAAGTAAGTATTAATTCAGGTATTGGTGTAGGATTATTCATGTACTCTTATTGTAACGTATTGAAGCAAACAACAAAGAAAACATGGCTAAAAAAAAAAAAAAAAGGTAAGTCCACTATCAAGCGCTTATCACTCATTCAGTCAAATTATTCGTCAAAAATACTATTCAATCATTTAAAAAAGTTTCCTTATTTATTTAAATTGGTGTGATGTGTGTTTTGGTCAAATGTATGCCACACTGCAGGGTTGAATTCTCAATGCTGATTGGTTAGAAGGTGTGACTTTTCCATTGCAGCAGCTCTGACACTAGTGCTGGCTGCAGTGTGCTCGTTCTAATACAGAGTTTCTGGAAGGAGTCTCCAGTGTCAGCGCTTTGTAACGGGTAAAGCTGTTAAATGTACTGTTTTCTGACATGGGAGGATCTTCAGGGAAGATGCCTTTCCGGTTTCTTCGTGATATAAGTATGGAAGATGCATTTTTCAAGAGAGGGAAAAAGAGAGGCTGGTGAGGGAACAACTGTTTGTAGCTGCTATAACGTAAGTGATGATTAGAATGAACTTATTTCATGGATGTTCCACAAAATAAAAATAACTATAAACCAGTCCATACAGGATTTCGCAGGAGTGTGTGTATGTGTGTGTGTGTGTGTGTGTGTGTGTGTGTGTGATTGATACTTTTTTCAACTTGTGGAGCGTTTTGTGCTTTAAACTACGTTAACATTACTAAATTTGCAATTGTTGGAACAACTTCTTGCTCAGTTCGCGCCTATATGAAGGGTTTGGATGAATGCGTTAACGTACATACGCGTCTTGGCCCAAATCCGAAAATCTGCGGTTATTTTGAAAACATTGTAAGCTCCTGCGAATATTGCGGCGTTTCCTTGATTTTGCATTCATTTCTGTGATTGCAGAATCCTGGAGGGACTGATAAACATGTTTTAAAAAAAACACATGATTCAGCCAATAATTATGGCAAGCTGCCGAGGCCCTGAAGTAGCAAAGCTTCCTCACACCATCACACTACCACCATCATGTTTGACTGTTGATATGATGTTCTTATTGTGGAATGGTGTTAGCTTTAAGCCAGGTGTAACGGGACCTGTATCTTTTAAAAAGTTCCACATTAGACTTACCTGTCCAAAGAACATTATTCCAAAAGGCTTGAGTTTCAACATTTGTTTTTGGCAAATGTGACTCTTACTTGCTCCTAGAACAGGAGTCGTCACCTGGTGAACTGTGATTCAGATGCAAACCCGACAAAGTATTTCAGCAGATGAAGCCAAACACTAATACTAACATAACTAAGTATTGTATAAAAACAAAAAACTGGTAGCAACTCCAGGGCAACGGTGGTTCAATGGGAGGGCAGTGGTGGTTTAATGGGAGGTCATTGGTGGCTCAATGGGAGGGCAGTGGTGGCTCAATGGGAGGGCAGTGGGGGCTCAATGGGAAGTCATTGGTGGTTCAGTGAAAAAGAAAGGGGGGGGGGGGGGGGAAGGAAAGGGAAGGGGAAAGGGGGGGGGGGGGGGTTTGTGGGGAAGAAAAAGGGAAAATGGCTCAATGGGAGGGCAGTTTTGGCTCAATGGGAGGGAATTGATGGCTCAATAGGAAGGCAGTTTTGGCTCAGTGGTAGGGCAGTCGTGGCTCAATGGGGGATGCAGTGGTGGTTCAATGGGAGGAGAGTGCTGGTTCAATGGGAGGGCAGTTTTGGCTCAATGGGAGGGCAGTGGTGGTTCAATGGGAGGGCAGTTTTGGCTCAATGGGAAGGCAAATGTGGCTCAATGGGAGGGCAGTGGTGGTTCAATGGGAGGGCAGTTTTGGCTCAATGGGAAGGCAAATGTGGCTCAATGGGAGGGCAGTGGTGGTTCAATGGGAGGGCAGTTTTGGCTCAGTGGTAGGGAAGTGGTGGCTCAATGGGAGGGCAGTTTTGGCTCAATGGGAGGGCAAATGTGACTGAATGGGAGGGCAGTGGTGGCTCAATGGGAGGGCAGTGGTGGCTCAATGGGAAGGCAGTGGTGGTTCAATAGGAGGGAAGTGATGGCTCAATGGGAGGGCAGTTTTGGCTCAATGGGAGGACAGTGCTAGCTCAATAGGAAGGCAGTTTTGGCTCAGTGGTAGGGCAGTGGTGGCTCAATGAGAGGGCTGTGGTGGTTCAATGGGAGGGTAGTAGTGGCTCAATGGGAGGGCAGTTTTGGCTCAATGGGAGGGCAGTGGTGGCTCAATGGGAGGGCAGTGGTGGCTCAATGGGAGGGCAGTGGTGGCTCAATAGGAAGGCAGTTTTGGCTCAGTGGTAGGGCAGTGGTGGCTCAATGGAGGGGCAGTGGTGGCTCAATAGAAGGGCAGAGGTGGCTCAATAGAAGGGCAGAGGTGGCTCAATGGGAAGGCAGTTTTGGCTCAATGGGAGGGCAGTAGTGGCCCAATGGGTGGGCAGTTTTGGTTCAATGGGAGGGTAGTGGTGGCTCAATGGGAGGGCAGTGGTGGTTCAATGGGAGGGCAGTTTTGAATCAATGGGAGGGCAGTGGTGGCTCAATGAGAGGGCAGTTTTGGATCAATGGGGGGCAATAGTGGCTCAATAGGAGGGCAGTTTGGGCTCAATGGGGCGGCAGTGGTGGCTCAATGGGTGGGCAGTTTTGGATCAATGGGAGGGCAGTGGTGGCTCAATGGGAGGTCAGTGGTGGCTCAATGGGAGGGCAGTTTTTAATCAATGGGGGGGCAGTGGTGGCTGAATGGGAGGGCAGTTTTGGATCAATGGGGGGCAATCGTGACTCAATAGGAGGGCAGTGGTGGCTCAATGGGAGGGCAGTTTTGAATCAATGGGGGGGCAGTGGTGGCTCATTTTGAGGGCAGTGGTGGTTCAATGGGAGGGCAGTTTTGAATCAATGGGGGACAGTGGTGGCTCAATGGAAGGGCAGTTTTGGATCAATGGGGGGCAATGGTGGCTCAATGGGAGGGCACTGGTGGTTCAATGGGAGAGCAGTTTTGGCTCAATGGGAGGGCAGTTTTGGATCAATGGGACGGTAGTTTTGGCTCAATGGGAGGGCAGTGGCGGCTCAATAGGAGGCCAGATTTGGCTCCGTTTTAGGGCAGTTGTGGCTCAATGGCGGGCAGTTTTGGGCTCAATGGGGGGGGGGCAGTGGTGTCTCAAATGGATGGCAGTGGTGGCTCAATGGGGGGCAGTGGTGGTTCAATGGGGGGGCAGTGGTGGCTCAATGGGAGCGCAGTGGTGGCTCAATGGGAGGGCAGTGGTGGCTCAAATGGAGGGCAGTGGTGGTTCAATGGGGGGTTCAGTGGTGGGGGGGGGCAGTGGTGGCTCAATGGGAGGGCAGTTGCAGCTCAATGGTTAAGGCTCTGGGTTACTGATCAGAAAGTCAGGGGATCAAGCCTCAGCACTACCACTATCAGCTGCCACTGTTGGGTCTTTGAGCAAGGCCCTATGTGCTCCAGGGGTGCTGTATCATGGTTGCCCCTGCACTCAGACCCCAACATCCAAATAATGTGAACTAATGAATTTCACTGTGCTGTAATGTATATGTGACAAATAAAGGCTGCTTCTTCACTTTTTAAAAATTAACTGTTGCAGATTCTGTAGTAAATCATCTGCTCTGGTCAATCACACACATTTATGTGCATTATTTAGGTCAAAGCAGATTATCGAGAAAAAAGTTTTTACAGCACTATTCACTGCACACAAAACATTACCACTTATACATAACGGCCACGCAAAACAATAAAAAGAAAAAACAGTTGTTGCCTTCCGTCATGTTAGATGCTAATCCAGGCAAAGATATATTACAAATTTTATGCTCCTGTTTTAATTTTATATAGCACTACGCTGAATGGAGCCACCTTTCCATTTTAGCCTCCATTAAAACTCTATTAGAGTCAGACTCACCCTGCTGTTAGACTAATCCTACCTAGGTGTGATACCATTCCACACACACACACACACATACACCACAAAGCAGCTTTCCCACGGTTGCTCATACCTCAGCAGGACCCTCCTCTTCAGCACAGCCCAATCAGGGAGTCTCTTCACGCCTTATTTCTGGACTAATAACGTACACACTCGCAATCTTATCGTCCTTAACAAACACCTCTCACGTCTTAACTGTGCCAAGCACTTACCTCTGATTCTGCATGAGTGTAACGGGTTTGAATGCTGTGCTTGTAGGTGTGTATTTGTGAGTAAATCAAATAAAAGGAAAAGCATTGAAGTTATGTCAAGTATTGCTCAAGTCAGAGTACATTTTTAAAAAATCATACATTAGTATAACACTAAATGCAGAAATGTTATGCAAACAAAATCCAAAGAAAATCCAGCATGCACTGCTACCATCAAGGCAACACTTTTTTGTGTTGTAGTTTTGCACAATTTATTGTCAGGAATTTACTTCTGTGAAGCTTTAAAAAAAGATAAGAATCTTAATACTGCTGAAATACCAAGACTGTGTGTGTGTAATGCTGTGAAAAAGGCAGACTTCTTCTGTTTTTGTGCTTATCTCATACTCTAGTTGAAAATCTTCAAATGAGATACAACATAAAACAAAGGCAAGCTGAATAAACCCACAATACATCCATCCATTTTCTGTACTGCATATCCTACACAGGGTTGTGGGGAGCCCGGAGCCCATCCCAGGGGACTCGGGGCACAAGGCTGGGGACACCCTGGACAGGGTCTCAATCCTTCACAAGGCTCAATCACACACACACACACATTCACACACTACGGACAATTTAGAGATGTCAATCAGCCCTGAAGCATGGTGAGAACCATGCAAAACTCCACACACACAGGGCGGTGGCAGGACTTGAACACCTAACCCTGGAGGTGTGATGCAAACCTGTTCACTACTAAGCAAAAAAACTAATTGCACCCTTAAATTTAAAATCTGGTTGTGCCAACTTTAGCAGCAATAACTGCAAACAAACGCTTCACTTTTGACTCATCAATCCACAGAACATTCTCCCAAAAGGTTTGTGGAGCATCAAGGTGTGTTTTGGAAAAATTCAAACAGGGCTTAATGTTCTTCTGGGTTAGCAGTGGTTTTAATCTCACCACACTTCCATGGATGCCATTATTTTCCCGTGTCTTTCTGATAGTGGAGTCATGAACAGTGACCATTATTGATGCAAGAGAGGCCTGTAGGTCTTTTTATACTGTCTTTTTATATTTTCCATTTGGAGATAACGGCTCTCACAGTAGTTCTATGGAGTCCAAGAGATTTGATTTTGAAACAGCTTTTTAACCCTTCCCAGACTGATATATTTCAATCACCTTCTTCCTCATCATTTCTGTAATTTCTTTCAATTTTGGCACTGTGTGTTACTGGGTAAGATCTTTTAACCAACTCCATGCTGTTGAAAAAGTTCTATTTAAGTGTAAATGTGATTGAACAGGGTTTGCAGTAATCAGGTCTGGTTGTGTCTAGTCCAGCTGAACCCCATTATGAATGCAGTTTCAAAGATTTGGTTAACTTGTAACTACGGGGGCAAATACATTTTCACACAGGCCCAGTTGGTATAACGTTTTTCCTTCAATAAATAACATTACCATTTAAAAACTGTATTTTGTGTTTACTCAGGTAGCCTTTATATATATAATAGATTTTGTTTTAATTTCTGAAACAATTTAGTATGAGATATACACAAAAATACAAGAAATCAGGATGGGGGAAATACATTTTTTCAGAATTGTACATATATACAGTGCATCCGGAAAGTATTCACAGCGCTTCACTTTTCCCACATTTTGTTATGTTACAGTCTTATTCCAAAATGGATTCAAATCATTATTTTCCTCAAAATTCTACAAACAATACCCCATAATGACAACATGTAAGAAGTTTGTTTGAAATCTTTGCAAATTTATAAAAAATAAAAATAAAAAACAAAAAAAAGCACATGTACATAAGTATTCACAGCCTTTGCTCAATACTTTGTTGAAGCACCTTTGGCACCAAATACAGCCTCAAGTCTTTTTGAGAATTATGCTACAAGCTTGGCACACCTATTTTTGGGCAGTTTCTCCCATTCTTCTTTGCAGGATCTCTCAAGCTCCATCAGGTTGGATGGGGAGCGTCGGTGCACAGCCATTTTCAGATCTCTCCAGAGATGTTCAATCGGGATCAAGTCTGGGCTCTGGCTGGGTCACTCAAGGACATTCACAGAGTTGTCCTGTAGCCACTCCTTTGTTAACTTGGCTGTGTGCTTAGGGTCATTGTCCTGTTGGAAGATGAACCTTCACCCCAGTCTGAGGTCCAGAGCGCTCTGGACAGGTTTTCATCAAGGATGTCTCCGTACATTGCATTCATCTTACCCTCGATCCTGACTAGTCTCCCAGTTCCTGCCGCTGAAAAACATCCCCACAGCATGATGCTGCAACCAGCTTCACTGTAGGGATGGTATTGGAAAGGTGATGACTGGTGCCTGGTTTCTTCCAGAGATGACGCTTGCCATCCAGGCCAAAGAGTTCAATCTTTGTTCAATCTTTGGAGGTGCCTTTTGGCAAACTCCAGGCGTGCTGTCATGTACCATTTACTGAGGAGTGACTTCCATCTGGCCACTCTACCATTCAGGCCTGATTGATGGAGTTCTGAAGAGATGGTTGTTCTTCTGGAAGGTTCTCCTTTCTCTACAGAGACACGCTAGAGCTCCGTCAGAGTGACCATTGGGTTTTTGGTCATCTCCCGACTAAGGCCCTTCTCCCCCGATCACTCAGTTTGCCCGGGCGGCCAGCTCTAGGAAGAGTCCTGATGGTTCCAAACTTCTTCCATTTACGGATGATGGAGGTCACGGAGTTCATTGGGACCTTCAATGCTGCAGAAATGTTTCTGTACCCTTCCCCAGATCTGTGCCTCGATACAATCCTGTCTCAGAGGTCTACAGATAATTCCTTGGACTTCATGGCTTGGTCTGACGTGCATTGTTAACTGTGGGACCTTTATATAGACAGGTGTGTGCCTTTCCAAATCATGTCCAATCAACTGAATTGACCACAGGTGGACTCCAATCAAGTTGTAGAAACATCTCAGGGATGATCAGTGGAAATAGGATCCACCTGAGCTCAATTTTGAGTGTCATGGCAAAGGCTGTGAATACTTATGTACATGTGCTTTTTTGGTTTTTATTTTTAATAAATTTGCAAAGATTTCAAACAAGCCTCTTTCACATTGTATTGTTGGGGTATTGTTTGTAGAATTCCCGAATAGCCCATTCGCCTCAAGGTTTGACAAGGTGTGTGTTCTGAGATGCTTTTCTGCTCACCAGTGTTCTGAAGAGTGCTAATTTGAGTTAATGTAGACTTCCTGTCAGCTTGAGGCAGTCTGGTCAGTCTCATCAATGTGGTGTTTCCACCTGCAGAACCTCTGCTCACTGGATGTTTCATTTTGATCTTTTTCATATAATTCTCTGTAAACTCTAGAGAGGTTGTGTTTGAAGATCCACGCAGGTCAGCAATTTCTAAAATACTCAAAACCAACCTGTCTGGCTCCAACAACCATGCCACGGTCAAAGTCACTGAGATGTGATGTGAACATTAACTGAAGCTCCTGACCTGTCTCTGCATGACAGAATTCACTGAGCTGCTGCTACATGATTGGCTGACTGGATAAGTGAATTTAACTGAAAACTGAAGATAACAAGGCGGTGTTGTTCAAACCTATCCTGGTATTAGATTGGTCCCGGTCCCTATTGTGTTTGCCAAGTGTGCTGCTATTCATTCTTGCATATAGTAGAACACATACGGCTACAAAATAATAGAATATATTATGTTCTAAACCGCTCTTATTTCATTTCATTCTAAATGGTTTTGAATGAAATGACACTGGAGCGTTATATATTTTGTTAAAATAAATAAATAAATAAATAAACCGTTTCTCATCCCTTGCTACAACTCAGCACTGCTAAGTTGAGCATTTATAGCCAAACACCCACAGTGTTAATGAGCTAATTTTTACCTTAAGCAAACAGTCTGAAGTTTAATAGCTTGTTTCAGGAAAACTCTTCATTATGCAGCTGATATCATTCGGAGAATTCAAATGAACTTTATGAGGCATGTTTAATAATATACAATAAAAAACAATTGTGGTCATGTTGCTAGCCAAATATGACTAGTTACAAAGGTCCAGTCAACCGTTTAGTATGCCAACACACACACACACACACAGAGCGAGAGAGAGACAGAGAGAGACCCAGAGAGTAAGAGAGAGAGAGAGAGAGACAGAGAGAGAGACAGAGAGAGAGAGAGCGAGAGAGACAGAGAGAGAGAAAGAGAGAGAGAAAGAGAGAGAGAGATCTTGGTTTACCTCTTTAGTAATGCGATCTCTCTCACTTTCTCGTTCCTTCTATTTCTCTCTGCCTTTTTACACAGGGCCATAACTTCTGAACAAAACAAGAGTATATCACTGTGTCTCCCAGAGACAAACACACAAAAGGTATGTGTTATTGCACTGGCATTTTGGGAAGAGCACCAGCAGTGCTGAAAAAAGCAATGCCTTCTGGGAAATGACACTTGTACTTTTTGACTGTAAACATTTGGTACATTAAAACCTCTAAGAAGCCAAAACACTTTTTTTCCCGCAGTTGTGAGAACTCTATTCTGGTCTGCTGTAGCGCGTGATGGTGTCCGTGACTGAACTCTCCTCTTTTCATTATCCTGCATGAAAGGTGTGGTCTGGTGTAATTATACTATTGTTAATAAAACACATATGATTCTGTTGGAAAGGATATATTCAAACTAAGTGAGTCATTGTAATGAGTACAGTTGACCTATATTAAGGCCTGTCCTAAATTCTAGTGTGGCACGTCATCTAAACTGTATGCTATGGATGTATGAGTGTTCATTCTGTAAGGTGTGCACAGTCGATACAGTACACTCCAATAATGGTATATTATAATAAGCTAATGATGATGATGTCACAGAATTGTAAATATTCTACAGCATTTTTAAAACAAACATCCACCCATCCATTTTCTGTTCCTATACAGGGCGGTGGGTTGCCAACCCATCACCCACCCATTCGTACACTACGGACAAAATAGACAAACACCCTACAGCACAAGTCTTTGGACTGGGAGAGGAAACCGGAGTACCCAGAGGAAACCCCTAAAGCACGAGAACATACAAGCTCCACGCACACAAGGCGGAAACCGGACCCGAACCCCCCAACCCGGAGATGCGAGGCAAACATGCTAATCACTTAAAGTTCATAACACGTTATTATACCACTTCTAGGGAAACCAACCGCTTTTGCGTTGTACATATCTTGATATATATATATTTAAATAAATGATTTATACCAAAGAAATTACCAGGAAATCATACTACAACCTTTACTACTTATCAAGAACTTCTTGCACAAACATGGCAGTGTGTCTAGGCCTGAACACAATGTACTAATGAACTGGGATTTATAAATGCACTGCTATAAAATGCAACGCCCTTTTTTGTACATATTTTATGATAAAGTATATATATATATATATATATATATATATATATATATAT
Organism: Ameiurus melas; assembly: GCA_012411365.1. Classification (NCBI taxonomy): domain Eukaryota; kingdom Metazoa; phylum Chordata; class Actinopteri; order Siluriformes; family Ictaluridae; genus Ameiurus; species Ameiurus melas. The sequence continues at coordinate 9,360,771 of CM022772.1, read as the reverse complement.
ATATATATATATATATATATATATATATATATATATATATATATATATATATATATATGTGTGTGTGTGTGTGTCTTATGAATGAATTATAGCAGGTTATGAATGTTTTCATTGATGATTATACATATAAGATTCACAGGTAGTGTTACCAAATGTTCTTTAAGGGTTCTATGGATAATTGAGTTCTTAGCTTGCTGAAACAAAAGAACAAGCTGAATAACGCTTAAAGGCTTTTCATTTAGCATTTTATTAAGAGTGTAGGAAATCCCCCCAGTCCAGGGAGTGCCTCGCCTTGTGCCCGATGCTCCCTGGGATAGACTCCAGGTTTCCCCGTGACCCTGGAAAGGATAAAGCGGTATAGAAGATGGATGGATGGATGCAACTCCCAAGGATCCGGGGAAAGGTTACTGCTGCCCTCTGTTGGCCAGATGTGTTAAATAACTTTAGCTGTGTATCAGAGTATATTAGAGTTGAAATTAAATGATTCGTAGCTTTACTTTGTTCTTTTTTTTTTTTTTTAAATACTAGGTTGGACGTCCTTTGCAGTCAATGACTATCTGATGTCTGGAATGCATAGACAATGGGTTTCTTCCCTGGTGATGCTCTGCCAGACCTTCAACGTGGCTGTCTTCAGTTCCCGATGGTTCTTGGGGTGTTTTGCCTTCAGTTTTGCTTTCAGCAAATGAAATACATGCTCAGCTGGATCAGGTAAGGTGATTGACTTGGCCATTGAAGAACTTTCCACTTTTTTGATTTTTTGGGTTGCTTTCGAGGTATGCTTTGGGTCAGCATTTGCAGCGTTTGGCTGAATCTGAGCAGATAATATAGCCTTATACACTTCACAGATCACCCTTTTTACGACAGGATTTCAAATGGAAAACATACACGCCCACGCCATAAGATGAGGCGGTATGTTTCGGCTCATGAAAAGTGCTTTCCTTTCTCCATACTCTTCTTCATAGAATGTTGTTGCAGACTCGTAAAAGCTTTTTTTTTTTTTTAGATGTTTGTGGTGAACTTTAATCTAGTCTTCATGTTTATGAAGCTTAACAGCCATCTATTTTCTGTACCATTTATCCCACACAGGGTCTCAGGGAGCCTTGAGCCTATCCCAGGGAACTCAAGGCAAAAGTGGGGAACATATTTGATGGCGTGCCAGCCCATTGCAGGGCACAACTGCACACACATTTACACACCCATGCACATACTACAGACAAATTAGGGATGATAGTCAGCCTACAACGCATGTACTTGGACTGGGGGAGGAAACCGGAGTATCAGGAGGAAACCCCTGAAAGCCCCCATCCCCAACAATGATTTACATTGTGTGGCAAACTCACCGACTGCAACAACACCGACTATTGACTGTGGTGAAGTCTTCTTTTGATTGTTGACTCTGACACAGAAATGCCTACCTCAATGAGGGTGTTCTTATAAAGTAAGCTGATAAATGTAAATAATGAGGGAATTACAAACATCAATGGACACAATCCAGAATTTGTTTTCATTTTATTTTCATTTTTATGTCCTGTATTGAGTGGAAAGCACTCAGTAACAAGCAATGTACATAGTGTATATTTAAAACCATCTCCCTTTTTGTTGATTTATAAGACGTACCAGCAGATGTCAGCATATCATAACTAGTCTCCCTGAAAATTTTCTTCACTCTAAAACCCATGAAAACAAGCACAGGTCCATGAACACATCCAAAACGTCAGCTACTAGGATGAAAATTCTTGTGGAGATATTTACTTTGATGTATTTGTTTCAGATTGTTTTCACGGGACACATAAGGACCAGTCACGTTTGTTTTTAGAGAAAATGCCAATTGCAAATATCAACAATCAAACCGAAAGAATCTGTTAATATCAACAGCATTCATGAAGTAATATCGAGGCCAGCTGTTTGGAGTTTTCTAAATAGTTGTATATAAATGGTCTCTATGTGGTTACTTGTCTTTTTTCTGAAGTGTTGCCGTCTAACTTATCCTCCTGCTGCTCATCGTGCTGTGTGTTTAGTGTTTACTGTGTTTTCAGAAGTGTATCTGGAAGGAGTCTCCAGTGTCAGTGCTTCGTAACTGTCAGAGGCAAAGCTGTAACTTTAAGTTTTCTGACACGGGACATGGTCTTCAGAACAGAGGACTTGTGGTTTCTCTTTTTGTTTCATATTAACTTCAAGAGGGAGGGAATAAAGAGACTGGTGATGGAACTAGTGTTTACAGCTGAGTGTCACTGATTTCTTTCTGTACTTTTTCCAGGTTGTGTCCGTTGCGGTATCGGTTGAGAAGGGTCCGCTGTCATTATACAGTACGAGATCGGCCTCTAGACGTGAAATAAATCGGACAAATTTTGTGGTGATATTTGAAGTGTTTTTTTATTCATTTTGAATGTCTCTATTTTTATTCGTTATTTGGAGTGTTACTTTCGGGTTCAGTTTGGATGTATATATTTTTACTTAATTGAATATTTATTAATAGTTCATATGTATTAATCTTTCTAAATTTATCTCATTTTAAAAAGTACAGTAAATTTTCATGGTACAGTCAGCACTGTTTATTTTTGTGATAAACTTCAGAAATATTTTACTGTGAGTGTTATGTTTTCATTCAGTATCCATTTTAAAAGCTATTGCTTGATTAATCGGTTATCAGCAGGTACCGCCCAACTTAGTTATCGGTATCTGTCAAATTGGTGGACGTCTAAAACATACCAATAACACTTAAACCCTTGTTAAGCCTTTTTAAAGAGTTAAAAACTATGTGTTTTTTTTTTTTTTTAAATAAACACCTCCAGTGTCCGTGGGATCGATTCCCGCCAGGGCCCTGTGTGTGCGGAGTTTATATGTTCACCTCGTGCTGTGGGGGTTTCCTCCGGGTAATCCAGTTTCCTACCCTAGTCCAAAGACATGCATGGTAGGTTGATTGATGTGTCTAAAGTGTCCGTAGTGTATGAATGGGTGTGTGAGTGTGTATGTGATTGTGATTGTGCCCTGCGATGGACTGGCACCCTGTCCAGGGTGTACCCCGCCTTGTGCCCCATGCTCCCTTGAATAGGCTCCAGGTTCCCCGCGATCCTAAAGAAGGAGCAAGCGTTAGAAGATGGATGGATGGATGGATGGATGGAATCGTTAGCAAAATGATGTGGTGTAAGGGAAATAAAACACTTCAGGAAAATACGAGCACATCCCAAAAAACAGCAGTGATTAGTTTCACATAGCAGCATTCTCTGTCTGTTTCATTTCTTACTCACTGTGCGCTATTTGCACTTAGAATTAAGCGCTGGCTCAATATTTTTCACCACCATATTTGTATATGGAAACAGACTAAATCTGACAAGGTTTTAATCCATCTTGTTCATTTACAAAAAAAGGCTGAGCACTATTTTCAGCTCTATTCTAATTGGATTAGACATGCACCAGTTTTCCCATTTGAGCTCTGTGGCTATTTTTATGGTCAGAAATAAACACACCTGTGCTTTTTCTAAGTTGAAATCTACTGTAGCAGTGGGTTCACTATTGTTCACTGTTAACCCCTCTTGCACTCCCACTTCACACCAATGTACTGCCAAAACAGTATTTTCCTGGGTTTTTAATTTTTTCTAATTCCACATATCCTTAATCATTTTCTCTGTAATAAATAGCTGAACAAACATCTCAGACATGGATAATTTATGCAAATCGGGCAGTTGATATGTCGTCATGCAAAGGAGCATCTAATAATATCATTATTATTATTATATATAATCATTAAAATGTCTAACAAAATGAATTAAAAATTAAATTCTAGATTCAAATTTGTTGCCAAGAAATTCACCAAGATGTTGTGCCAGTCAGGCGGTTACCTCTAGTACTAGGATGCTAATAGGATAGTTGAAATCTATATGTGAAACATAATCATTTACACTAAATTACACTGTGCTAATTCTAAGCTGCTTGTTATTTAAAACGGATGAAATGTGCCGATTTGCCTGGATCGTACTTGCATTTGTGCTTTGCATTAAAGCATTAATCCTAACCACACCCACATTGGGATGAGTATTTCAGACACCGCTGATGTCGTGGGATTTTCACCCGCAGCAGTCTCTTTACATGGAATGCGGCAAAGAACCAAAAAAAACATCCAGCGAGCGGAGCTTCAGCAGGCGGAAATGCTTTGTTGATTAGAGAGATCAGAGGAGAATGTTCCGACTGGTTCGAGCTGACAGCATGGCTACAGTAACTCAAATAACCACTCTTTACACCCGTGCTGAGCAGAAAAGCACCTCAAGCAGAAAGCACAACACGTCGAACGATGAGGGGGGGATGGGTTACAACAGCAGAAGACCACATCAGGTTTCACTCCTTCAGCCAAAATGGGTATCTGAGGCTACAGTGAGGGCACTGGTCCATCAACTGTGCAGTTTCGGAGAGCCTGTGCCCACTGTAGCTTGAGTGCATCCGTCCTAGTATAGTTACACTGTCTAAACTACTAGTACCGGTAGTACTGAACTGGTTAGAGGTGGTAAAAGTATGCAAATTGTTTACTCAGGTAAAAGTGCAATTATTCATCAAAAAAAAATATTCTGGTAAAAATAAATAAATAAATAAATAAGTTGAAGAATAGCTTCAAATTCTTCACTTAAGTTAAAGTAGAAAAGTACAAACCAAATATTAAAATTATTTAAGTATGAATGAAAAGAAAAAGATTTCTGCATGAGAACGCACACCAGTTTTAGTTACTAATGCTAAATATGTTCTTAATCTCTAGCTAGCATGATAATAATTCTGACGATACAGCCTAGGAGGCACAAACCATGTACACAGCAGCAGATAGTTTACAGTGATGGGTATTAGGTCTCGTTCTTGCTAGAACAATACGATTATAGTGAACGGACGCAGTGCTTTAAAATGTAGCGAAGCAGAAAGTGCATATTCTTTCTTTTGAAATGCAGTCAGTAAAAGTCTTCGGAGAAAAGAATTAGGAGAAAGATAAACTCGTGTTAAGAACAGATGAAAGATTTGAACCTCTAAGTGTAATGTGTTAATTCCCATCTATGGGGCTGACGCATTACAAGCTATAAAAGGTTGTTGAAGGATGTCAACTTGATATCAGTATGTTCTCAAATGCTATTCAGAAAACGCAGATGCACACATACTGTAGATAGAATCAAATACACTGGAGAGAAAACACACACTGGCACATGAAGAACTTGACAGAAACTGTTGAAACAGCACATGCTGCATGCCTTCAGCTTTCTATTTATAGAGCTGGGCATGGTTTATATAAAGCGTCTCTCCGTATCCTGTCTTTCATCTTTCAGGGTGAGAGGGCGGTGTGTTGGGAGCACTATATCACGTTCACTCGTATTTATTCATCCATTAGTGAGATGGGTTTTGATTGGCCTCAGTTCAGATGATGTACCAAAAAAAAAAAAACCCCAAAAAAACAAACAAACACAAAAAAGAGCAATTATGCATTTTTAGATCCCAACTACACTTTCAGGGCAATAAGCACGAATTTACATGAACTGCTGCGACAAAAGTCATATAATGTAATTACTTAAAAAAATATATTTTACAATATGATGTCAATTACAATACGATGTTACACTGTGTATGCAAGTAAAATGAAACTACTAACTTCATTTTTGAAATAGCATATGCCATTAAATATAATGGTAAAACTTAATATAGGGAGGAATAAATGAAGATAAAGTTTTAAATGACTAAAAGTTCTTCTTTATATATATATATATATATATATATATATATATATATATATATATATATATAAACAAGTAAAACAAACAAGTCATTGATGATAATGAAACCCTTTTTATTTATTTATTTTTTTTTAGCTTGGAGACATTGAAATCCAGGAAATTCTGAAATGTGGAAATCATCTGCAGACTTTAACTGGCTCTCTGATTTAATGTTTCTCAAATTAGAAAGAAATTAAACTGAACAACTGGAACATTCTTATTTATTATTTCGTCCAGCTTCCACTGAAATGACCGATGTGTTATATATTATACACTCCTATGCAATAAAAAAAGGCAAAATTATTACGCTTTGAATGATCTTTACAACAAATCATTGGTCAGGAAATTAGCAAGAATTAAACAAATAGATAAAGTAGCTTAGTATGGGACACGTTATCCTTTTGATTTCCCTTTGAAATGTTCAAGCCGTGTGGGTAAACTTGCAAACAGCTTATTTATTTATTTGTTATTTTATCTTCCTTTTAATTTTGTACACCGAGACATGTGTTAGTTTGAATTTCACATCAAACATTTTATTACCATGATTTTTACCTTTATACAAGAAGGCTATATAAGTGAATTTCCCTGTTTCCAGCAGTTCTAACAGTTCCCTACAGCTAAATTAAACTCGGAAATGGTGGCACATGAGGTCTCAGGAGTTCAGTTGTTTAATTCTTGCCAATTTTCTGACCAATGATTTGTTGTTAAGACCATTAAAAGCTTAATATTTTGCCATTTTGGGCTTGAACCGTCTAAGTATAACTGTTACGCAGAGAGCTCCATATCTTGTACGTGTGCTCTGACGTGTGCACAGTCAAGAAGACTAATTCTCAAAGACTGCATATACAAAAAAGTCAGAGGTACCTGCCAGGATTTTGTGTTCGCAGAGATTAACCTGAAATCACGTAAACCCCAGAATATTGGGAGGAGCTTATGATTTTTCAAAAGGACCTCAGATTTTCTGCGTATTTGGACCAAGACACGTGTGACGTTATAACACGCCGTGTGACGTCATCATGACGTCATCATGATGCGCCTTCGGTCAAAGGCTTCTTTGATTCACGTGAACATGAGCTCAGTTTAAAGGCTAATTTACTAACAAACTTTGCCGCGAAAGACCGTACAACACTATTTCATGCAGTTGCAATTTCGCCAATTCGAGTAACTTTCCGCAAAAAAAAAAAAGCACAAAAAAACTTGAATTTTGAAAAAAGACGCAGCAAAATCAAACATCTTTGCCACAACAATCACAAAAACTCCTGTGAACTCCTGTACGGACTGAACAGTAAAGTCATAATGTCTCTGAGGCCCTTTCGTGGCTCGCTACAGTACAATTTGAAACCCCGCCCATGAGTGAATGGAAAACAAGCCAAAAGTACATGCGAAGTTATATCTCCACTAATGATTTTGTGGGAATAGCGTCATGTTTATCAGTTCAGTTGAACTTCAGATCTCCACCAGTACTTTTCCTTACAATAAGTGCATTTTATAGGAATTTCTTCAGGATAATTAAATGACGAAATGGCGCACTTTCCAACAAGCACATGGAGCTGTTACTAAGATTACAGCCCAGCAAAATTCGTTTGACATTGTTCAAGCTTTGGACAAAGATTTACACTGGTCTCAATGTAGCAGAGCGTCGTCTTTTTCTGCTGTAAACTGTTCTCACAGACCATCAGCGGGGAGTTCTTTAAAGTTTTTCTGGCATGTGGCTCAGTTTGATGCCTGAGCTACCTTGCTAACTAGCTAGCTAGTCGCTAGGTAACATTAGCAAACTGAAACAACTTGAAGGGAAAGTGAAAAATTAGCTTGCTAGCTAGATGTCATGATATTAACTCAGTTTGGGTATTAAAACTACTCAAATTTTGAAATAAATTCCGTGAACATTTAAGTTGCTAGGGTTGCCAGTCACTCCTTTTTTTTTTTTTTTTTTTTTTTTTATAAATACCACCAACAGAATGTGAAAATATGAGTACTGTATGTGATTAATCTAAATCTAACAAGTGGTCAATCACTGGCATATGAATGAATTGTGCCATTAAACATATTCAACTGCTATAGGTTTACCTTAAAAACATGTTTTAAAAGTTCTAAACCTTCTTCAATATGAGCCAGCTATTGTAAGAGAGTGAGCTTGAGAGTTGATAAATGCGTGTGACTGGAAGACCTGGTTCTCCAGTAAGGATTTGTGAGTTTTGTGGTTACTATTAGCTACAACAGCACAACCCATAAAAGCTTGTATGACCATAAATGGATATTTTTAATGTAACACCAACCTCCAAGCCAGAGCGAACACCTTTCTGTAAGAAAATACACAGTGCTCTACGCAATGCCTCGTCTGTCATTTGACACAAAGAAAGCCGTTTAACATCCAGGCTGATAGTTTCTCTTGAAACATCAAAGCCTTATTTGACACGAGCTTGTTTTTGTCAGAGTGAGATAAGTGTCAGTGTGATTGTGAATGAGTAGGAAGGGTGGAAAACAGTGGAGGAGGACATGCGAGGTCAGGTCACTACTCAGCGGAGATAGACCACAACTCTCAAGGCAAAACTTAAGCTGCTGACATTTTTCATTATAACCATAGGCAATGCGAGAAAAATAACAAGGGGTTATAATAAATTAATGAACGATAAATACATTTTCATACATATAAAAACTTGCACAAAAGAGTAGATACTCAGAAATCAGTGGGGGTTTTTTCCCCAGACCATATTATTACAGTACTGTGATCATGTTTAAGTGTCTGTCCATATAGAGAACAGAAACATACTTTCAACCTACATACTGCATTTTTAGCATGATTACCAAAGACAACAATCTCAATGTTTTCCCCGGATGGAGAAGAAAAACGCGAAACTCACTGATAGTACATGCTTCTTCTTTACAAGGTTCTTTACGGGCCATAGGTTCTTCAAAATAGGTTCTTCTTGTCAAGAAGCATTTTTCATTTTCAGGGGACTTGAATTGAGCTATATGGTACGTTGGAGATTACAGAAGTTCTTTATGTTTCATTGTAGGTTCTTCAAAGCAGTGTATAAGTTCTTCAATGTATCATCCCTTAACAGGTTAAAGTAAACCCGATAAGGTTCTTTCTAGGACTGGAAAAGGTTCTCCTGGCATGACTCTTAAGAACTTTGGTTCATTGTGGCACTGCTGTGAAGAACCATTTGTGGGTTCTTTAAAGCACTAGTAAATAGAACCTGAAAGTAAAAGGTTCTTTGTGCAACATAAAAGGGTTCTCCTATGGTATCAAGCTGAAAAACCCTTTTTGGTTCTAATTGGAATGCTATTTTTAAGAGTGTACGTCTAAAGGCAGTTACTTGGACAGTCAATAAATGTTTATGCAAAACATACATTATTTTTGTAGAATGATTTCATTCATTCTTCAGCGAAAGTTATCTGTAAATAAAGCTGTACAGTAAATCTGTATAATTCATCATTCCAGATGTGTGACTACTTCTGTAGTTCTTTTAGTAGTACTTCTGTGCATGATGAACATGCCGTTCCAAAGTCATCACTCCCCTGTGTGGGGATTTGCTCATTCAGCCACACGAGCATTAATTAGTGAGATTAGGCACTGATGTCTGGTGAGGAGGTCTGGGGTGCAGAGTTCTAGTTCTTCCACTCCAACCTTGGCAAACCATGTCTTTGTGGAGCTCGCTTTATGCATAAGGGCATTGTCATGCTGGAACAGGTTTGGGCCTCTTAGTTCAGGTCTACGCAGTCTTTGAACTATAATCCCCAGAATGCACCATCGCCTACAAACATGGTGGAAATGGACTACAACTCCCAACTCGCTCTGGCATGCTGTCAGTCAGCAGAGTACTATCAGCAGTTACCAATCACACACACCACCCTTTAAAAAGGAACTTCATTGATACAGACATTGTGAAGTAATGCTCAGTTGTTCTCACTCTGACGTACCAAGCCGTTGTATATCTTTCTGTTCTGGTTTATTGACTTTTCTCTGGTTCTCCTCTTATATTCTGATCGCCTAACCCTTTTTGCCTGCCTTAACCTTGATTCTGCCTATTGTATTCAATACGTTTGCTGGACATTGTGTTATCAAACTGTCTTAACTGCACTTGCATCCGTCTCCGCCTCTCCATCGTGACACAGTGAAGGGAAATTGTAATGCTACATCATACAAAGACATCCTCATCAAGTGGGTGCATCAAAGTTTGTGACAACCGTTTGGGGAAGAACCACATATGGTGTGATGACCAGGTGTCCACATACTTTTGGTCATATTTTGCATAAATAAATAACATTCCTATTTGATATCAGTGATCACAGACTGACTGAAGATCTTATATTTATTACAGATCTCAATATGGGGTTTTGGATAAGCTCTACCCTAGCTTACATCATTTGTGTTTGACAGACACCAAGATATTTTCAATAGAATCTGACTAGGAATGATTATTCCAGCTATTCCAAGTATTAATGGTTTGATACTTTTATTATGAACTTTCAGTCATGGCAAACTGATGACATAGAAGATAGTGGATGGGAATCTGCTGGATAAATTCTAATCAGCTCCGGAATTATTGGGACCCGGGGTGGGGGGGTTGGGTTAATTAATTAATTATCTATCAGAAATATGTTTGTGGTTAATTAGGCTTGTGTCCGCTTAAAAAGGTTTGTTCTATCAGCTGGAGCTTGTGAGTTTGAATCTCGACAAAGCTTCAGCCATCTGTGGCCAAAAATCAAGATATATAATAAGTAAATATATATAATACAGTGCCTTGCGAAAGTATTCGGCCCCCTTGAACTTTTCAACCTTTTGCCACATTTCAGGCTTCAAACAAAGATATAAAATTTTAATTTTTTGTGAAGAATCACCAACAAGTGGGACTCAATTGTGAAGTGGAACGAAATCTATTGGATATTTTAAACTTTTTTAGCAAATAAAAATTTCCTTGGTCTTCATGATGCTCTCTGCGCTTTCAACAGAACCCTGAGACTATCACAGAGCAGGTGCATTTATACAGAGACTTGATTACACACAGGTGGATTCTATTCATCACCATCAGTCATTTAGGACAACATTGGATCATTCAGAGATCCTCGCTGAACTTCTGGAGTGAGTTTGCTGCACTGAAAGTAAAGAGGCCGAATAATTTTGCACGCACCACTTTTCAGTTTTTTATTTGCTAAAAAAGTTTAAAATATCCAATAGATTTCATTTCACTTCACAATTGTGTCCCACTTGTTGGTGATTCTTCACAAAAAATTTGAAGCCTGAAATGTGGAAAAGGTTGAAAAGTTCAAGGGGGCCGAATACTTTCGCAAGGCACTGTAAGTAACAAAGTATATGGATAAATAATCCCAGACTAAAAATATGATAATAAAAAAAATAACCAATAATTGATGTAACTTTATTCTAGAAAAAAAAAGCACCATTGTCAAAAGCCGCATGTGTCACAATTATAGACCTCTCTGTGTGACCTCCCTCTTTCGGCAGTAGAGTCTCCAATTCGACTGGATGGGATACAGAGAGGGAATACAAAGCAAGGAATCTAAAAGCACTCCTCAATACACAATCTCTCCAGATCCTTCAAGGTCCTAAGACCTCTCTTGTGGACTCACTTCATCAGCTTACACTACTGGTTTTCAATGGGGTTTAAGTCAGGGGATTGGGTTGACTTAGTCAAAAGCTTGATATCTGTGTGAACAGTGCATATGGGCAAAAATGTCAATAAATCTGGAGCTGACCTAACTATTGCTACCTTAATATACTGATTAATACATAGCTGACTAGCATTGCTTCTTAGATGCTAATATGCTATATAATGTTTAGCATTGATAAGCTACACCAGTTGGCATAGTGCTGTCAAACCTCATGTACAAAAGAGCACAATCATATTTCCTTCTCAAAATGTGCAAAGTGAGCCCAGAGTAACAAATTATCAGAAGAAGAAAACTGTCGAAGACAAGAAACTTAACTGGATGGCTCTCAGTGTTAGTCTGCAATGTTATTGTTGCACTGTTTGTTTGCTTTTGTGTGTCCAAATATTCTCAAGGAATTCCAAGCATGAGTCAACATTAAGTATAAACTATAGCAATAGTCCATGGAGACCTCATTCTTGGAAAGGGGTTTTAGTTTTTTTGTAAACTGCATTTAATGGTCAAAAATCTAAAGGACAATGTGTACTGAATCACTTCACTCTATAACTGAGTCAGCTTCAATTTAGCTCTTTGAGATATTATAAGTATTATAGACATTATGGAATTGAATCATTCTAAAAATCCTTGTAGATTTCACAGCATTTTTAACTCAACGTTTCTTTAACGCAAACAACTCACTCTGTATTCGACTCAATTTACAATGCCCCTTTATTTATTTATTTTTATTTTTTTAAAGTTCTCTGAAGTTCTGTGAACATGAAAAGGTCATAGAAGTGCAGAATTTGTACAGGAAATGTCTGGATGCATGGATGACCTTGCTTTGAGGGTGTGTCAAACAAAGATAGTAAGTAATAATGATAACGGGAAGAAGAAAAAAAAATCTTGGTTCCTTTCCCTTCAGGGCACTAAACGCCTGGAATTCCAAACAATTTGACCAGACCCTCTTGTATTAGAGGGAAAAAAAATACTAAAGAGAAAGAAAAACAAAGACACAGAGCCTATCCTGAGTCTCTACTACTGCATCCGCAAATAGAGGCTTAACAGTAAGAATTTTAGCTGGAACCATGATAATATCACAAATATTTAGGGAGTGAGATGAATCCTTTCCAGGCTGTTGCGTTTTTTTTTTTCTCTTCTTTTTTCTCACAGTTGATATCACATCAGGGGAGAACAGCATGTGAACGGAAACTCACTGTCAAAACTCTCTGTTCTGGCCAAACAACTACAAATCATGCTCTCGCTATTGGTGACTTGAGAACAAATTTGGCCTTCGTTTTGAAACTATTGGATGAAGTCAATATTTACTGTAGTTACAAGATCATGTTTTACTGCAAAAGTTCAGGTAACAGGAGTCCAGTTAGCGTTTGCCGTGGATTTGCCAAGGCAACACAGTCACAAATTCATAACAATGCTCACAGGCCAACTAGAATAAAAGGTTATTAATGATTAAGATTGCACTATAAAAGATTTGTATAAACAGTAAAATAAATAGTTTAGATCTTTGAAGGGGTTCTTTGGTTTGTCTCTCTGGTAAGGGCTTAAAGATTCTATGTAGAACCCTACAACAGGGAATTTTCATCCATGTAGAACTCCTTTAACACCCTAAGAACCCTAACAAATCAATATAGAAAGGCTCTATGAAAATAAAAAATACTACCACATGGGGATTCCCAGTAACTGAGGATTTCAAGTTGACTCCCTTTAGGAAGCTAAGAACCCTCAACTATCAAAAGACGCTCTGAAAAATCCTTTTCGAAAAATGTGCACACTTAGAAAAGCATTTTTTTTCAATTTGTCCCTTTGGGGGATCCATACTGAGTGATTAAAGGTTCTATATTAAACCCTACAATATGGAGCCTTCCAGGTTGGACCTTTTGGAGGCAAATAATCCTTAACTGTTAACCATCCATCCATCTTCTATACCGCGTATCCTTCCTTCAGGGTCACGGGGAAACCTGGAGCCTATCCCAGGGAGCATGGGGCACAAGGCGGGATACACCCTGGACAAGGTGCCAGTCCATCACAGGGCGCAATCTCACACACACCCACACATCCATTCATACACTACGGACACTTTGGACATGTCAATGAGCCTACCAGGCATGTGTTTGGACTGGGGGAGGAACCCATCGTACATGCAAACTCTGCACACACAGGGCCACGGTGGGAATCAAACCCCCAACCCAGGAGGTGTGAGGCGAATGTGCTAAGCACTAAGCCACTGTGCACCCCTCAGTTAACTGTTAAGAAAACTTAAAAAAAAAAAAAAAAAAAAGTTTATGGTCTAAAAAGTCCACTGTGATATACTATTTGGTCGAGAGTTATTAAAAATCATTACAATTTAGCCAAATTATCATTGTTGGCCTAGTATCACTGGCTTAGTGGTCCTCAGGTCGTTCTTGACTCATACCGTCTGTGTGGAATTTTGCACGTTCTCTCCATGACCATGTGAGTTTCCTCTGGGTTGTCCAGTTTCCTCCCACCTTCTAAAACATGCCAGTCGATTGGCTGCTCATAATTTCCCGTAAGTGTGTGTAAATTTGAGAATGGGCGATGGACTAGAGTGTGTAGCCTTTCCACAGCGTTTACAGGATAGGCTCTGGATCAACTGTGACCCCGAACAGGATAAAGCAGTTACTGAAGATGAATAAATGAATAAAAAAAAGCATTCCTGCGTAGAGTGTAATGGGCAGGGCAGCGCAGGGTGGCATGGGGTTATCAGAGTCTCAGTAAAATCGCAGTAGAATTTGGTTGGTTACATTGATCTGTTGTATATGGGAGACTTTAGCGGAAATGTTCTCGCTGATTTCATTTACAAAGCCATTACAGAGGTCACTGGAATTGTTAAAGAAAACAAAATGTCTTCAAACAGAACGGCAGTAATCTCAGAGAAATGTGAGACACAAACTTGTCTTAGCTTTAAGATTTAGGTCAGGAAATGAAAATGGGAGCTGCCGGAACCTTTTTCGAGGTTATATGAGATGTCGTGTGCAATGAAAGGTCATGAACTTTATTTGTGCAAGAGGCATCAGTACTTTGTCAGATGTATTTCATATTTATTTGTTAGGCGCTTTTTATCCAAAACTAAGAATATGGCTTAACCTTGTTTTGGGTAATTATATATTTAGGTGTTTTTTTTGGGTGTTTTTTTATTTTTTTTTTAATCTGATTATTTCTATCTTTTACTTTTATTCTCATTATGTGTATAAAATATATGTATATATTTAATGTATTTGCTTATGTATGTATGTACTGTATATTACATATTATGGCTTAACAGTTGATGGTTAAGTGGCTTGTGGTATCTCTCTTTCTCTGGAAGTCCTGGGACTTGAACTGTCTGATCACAGAATTTTAACCTCTGAGATACCACTGCTCCCAGCAAGCTCACTTTATATTGTATGACAAAAAAGTATAACGCTCTCAATTCTGAAAACAACAGATAATGGCCAATAACCAATTGTTATGGTCTGTGTAACATAACATAATTGTACTATTTATACTAAGTATAGTAAATGTATTCTACTATATTTAAGTATTATTTTGCCCTTTTTGTACTTTACTTGTATATTATTGAAATGAAATACTTGTGCTCTTACTTTTCCAAGAAAAAAAAAATAATTTTACTCCTTACAATTTTTTTATTTTGACCTTCAAAATACTCATTGCAAATCATGAAGTCTCTTCTTTTCCCATCCAGCCAATGACTGCACACTATACATCAATCGAATGAGCTCAGTTTACCATCCAATCTTTTATATTTTTTATATTCATTCAAGGTCATAGAAGGTTAGAACAAAACGGTCAATAATTGTGTCAGTTCATCATCTGCAGTGATCTTTCACACATGTTTGAAGATTATTAAGCCACAAGACTGCAGTGTTGGACTTGAGGATGAGCGCCCCTGGCCCTACCTCATTAAAATCGTTCAGTATGCTGGAGTAAGTAAAGAGGTGTCTCCTTTGCCTCCCTAGAAGGAATGAATGCCATCTGATTTAAAAAAACAAACAAAAAAACATGTTGAGGTAAGTTTTGCTAATTTGCTAACATTAACTGGCTACATTGAAATACATTAGCCTGTTTTCTTTGCTAGCCAGGTTAGACTAGCATTGACTCCAGTAGCTAACATAAGGTGCCATCTCAATCAATCAGCTCTTTAGCGCCGTAGGCCATGAATCAGTATATCGTGTGCACAAGTTTGGTGCGAAACGTCACAACGTAGTTGCTTTTTAATACT
Source organism: Ameiurus melas (assembly GCA_012411365.1). NCBI lineage: Eukaryota > Metazoa > Chordata > Actinopteri > Siluriformes > Ictaluridae > Ameiurus > Ameiurus melas. Next base: position 9,345,165 of record CM022772.1, on the reverse strand, counting down.
TTTAATACTTTTAGCAACTTTTTGCCTTTCACTTCTATACATTACTTTCACTTAAGTATTATCATATGTCAGTACTTAGTCAGTACTACTCTGACTGTAGCAACTTTCCATGGAGTTTTCTTAGAGTCCATTCCTGGAGAACTGTGCATAACTGGGTCAGCTTCAATTGAATTATGCTTTAATTATAATTCTACAATATAGTGGTTTAGTTTTAAAATGAAAATATTTCAAAATCCGTGCAGATTTTTCACAGCATTTTTCATTCCTTAGCTCTTCACCCTCTAGACTCCAGCTTACTTCACAATGGCATTTTTAAGGTTATCTGAGGTATGGTGAGCAAGGAAGGGCAGAGTGCAGAATTTGCACAGGAAATGTCTGGATATGTGGATGACCTGACTTGGACAGTGTGTCAAAGGAAGGTACGTTTAATAAGACATGAAGTCAAAATCTAGTTTAGCATCCCATCCATCCATCCATCTTCTACTGCTTACTCCTTTTCAGGGTCATGGGTTTTAGCATCCCATCTGCTTTAAAATTTGTTTCCCCTTTTGGATTTCTGGTACAGATATAAAAAATAAATATATATTGTTGCCTTGTTGAATCATTAGTTAAAGTACGCACATGCTGTTCATTATGTGGTCCTAAAGGGCTGATCATTATCACTATCTCACAGTGATACACAGGTCCTACACGTTTCGGTCGTATAAACAATATCCAATGATCTAATCTGAAACTGAGCCTTAAACAGATGTGAGCTGGTCCAGACCACCAGCGCTACATTCAAACTCCTCATCGGCGAGTCAGCAACTAGCAGTTTGTCTGTAACAATGTGTTTGCTAACATCATGGTGTGTGGGCTTTATGCTTCTGTACACAGCTGATTTTCCATCTACGCTTCTGAGATGTAGTGTCAGTGCTCAGTGCAGGAACAGTAGCATCGTGCTCCACTCATCTCACATCTACATGTACAGTATGTTTATCTTGTAATTAAGACATAATTTAATAGTGACATTTGCTGTGCATCTACAGTGGTGCTTTATGTTTATTTATATTTCTGCATAAATATGAGCTAAAACATCATCAGATTTTCACACAGGTCCTAAAAGTAGTGTAACAAATCTGACAAAAAATATAATAATTGGTCATTTATTTATTAAGGAAAATGATGCAATATTACATATCTGTGAGTGGCAAAAGTATGTGAACCTTTGCGATCAGTATCTGGTGTGATCCCCTTGTGCAGCAATAACTGCAACAAAACGTTTCCGGTAACTGTTGATCAGTCCTGCACATCGACTGGGAGGAATTTTATCCCGTTCCTCAGTACAGAACAGCTTCAACTCTGGGATGTTGGTGGGTTTTCTCACATGAACTGCTTGCTTCAGGTCCTTCCACAACATTTCTATTGGATTAAGGTCAGGACTTTGACTTGGCCATTATACAACATCACCTTTATTCTTCTGTAACTATTTTTGGTAGAGTGACTTGTGTGATTAGGGTGATTGTCTTGCTGCATGACCCACTTTCTCTTGAGATTCAGTTCATGGACAGATGTTCTGACATTTTTCTTTATAATTTGCTGATATAATTAAAAATTCATTATTCCATCAGTGATGTCAAGTCATCCTGGATCAGACACAGCAAAACAGGCCCAAACCATGATACTACCACCACCATGTTTCACAGATAGGATAAGGTTCTTATGCTGGAATGCAGTGTTTTCATTTCTCTAAACATAATGCTTCTCATTTAAACCAAAAGTTCTATTTTGGCCTCATCTATCCACACATCATTTTTCCTATAAACTTCTGGCTTGTCCACGTGATCTTTAGCAAACTGCAGAGGGGCAGCAATGTTCTTTGTGGAGAGCAGTGGCTTTCTCCTAGCAACCCTGACATGCACACCATTATTGTTCAGAGTTCTCCTGATGGTGGACTCATGAACATTAACATTAGTCAATGTGAGAGAGGTCTTTAGTTGCGTAGAAGTTACCCTGGCTCCTTTCTGACCTCGCAGACTGTTACACTTCTTGATCTTGGAGTGATCTTTGTTGGTCGGCCACTCCTGGGGAGGGTAACACTGGTCTTGAATTTCCTCCATTTGTATTGGTGCAGTCCAAACCATGGTTTAGAGATGGTTTTGTATCCTTTTCAAGACTGAAGAGCAACAACAACTCTTTTTCTGAAGTCCTCAGAAATCTAATTTTTTCATGCCACGATACACTTCCACAAACATTGTTGTGAAGATCAGACTCTGATAGATCCTTCTTCTTTAAATAAAACAGGGCGCTCAGTCACTCACACCTGATTGTCATCCCAGTGATTGAAAACACCTCACTCTAATTTCACCTTCAAATTAAACTACTAATCCTAGAGATTCACATACTTTTGCCACTCACAGATATGTAATATTGGATCTTTTTTTTTTAATAAATAAATGACCACAAAGAATATTTTTGTCTTATTTCTTTAATTGGCTTCTCTTTATCTACTTTTAGGACTTGTGTGAAAATCTTATGACGTTTTAGGTCATATTTATGCAGCTTTATAGAAAATTCTAAAGAGTTCACAAACTTTCATGCACCACTCAATGTGGTAAAGTCACTATGGACAGATCATCATATAAACACTACATTATTGGTATTTCCCTATTTTTGATTAATCATTGTTTCTTTCTGGTTCCAATAATGTTCATCATACAAGTAGGCATGGAGTGAAGTAGGCATGAGCTCCCCCATGTATGGTTTATGTGAAAAGCAAATGAAGCTACACTATAGTACTGTAAATATAAATTATAGCATGAAAATGTTTCCTTTCAGTCAAGTAAACTGTTATGACTGTGTATATTCAGTACATTTCATCATTAAGTTAAATGTGTTGTTTATTTTACTGGTTTAAAGCCTCCTATCATGTATCTTTGTCATTATTAAAGAATATGTAAGTATATATTTTGTTGTTATGTTTAATGAATTAGTGACTGCTGTTAATATTCATTTACGTTTATTCATTTAGCACACGCTTTTATCCAAAGCGACTTATAAACGAGGAAATACAAGCAAAATACATATTTAATATCTCAGCTGTAAACAGTCACATCCCTCACTTTGTCTCTCTCCTCAAGTTAATAAGAGAAAATATACACTTTGTCATGTTATTGAGAAACTGCAACGTTAAGTAGCTTGAAGCCTTTCATCTTGCTGAGAAACTCAAAGGAGTGCTGACACTCAGGTTCCTTCCATCTTTGTTGTTTCTTTGTTAAATAACAGATTTAAAAATAATGACATATGTTAAAAATCCTTAAGTTATGTGAGCCTCCTACATAGAGGCCCTATACTATACAAACAATAATGTATCAGAACAAGTGCATTAATATACAGTGGGGTTCAAAAGTCTGAGAGCACGAGTGAAAAAGCTTCTATTTTGCTTTCTTTTCTAATTTAATATAAGCCCAATTCCAAAAAAGTTGGGACGCTGTGTGAAATGTAAATAAAAGCAGAATGCAATGATTTGCAAATCTCATAAACCCATATGTTATTCAAAATAGAACAAAATCAAATGTTTACACTGAGTAAATGCACCATTTTAAGGAAAAAATAAGGTGATTCTGAATTTGATGGCCGCAACACGCCACAAAAAAGTTGGGACGGAGTTGCAAAAGGCTGGAAAATGAAGTGTTACTAAAAAGAAACAGCTGGAGGAACATTTTGAAACTAATTATGTTAATTGGCATACTGAATACACCCAAATGTGTGAATAGCAATATAACTGCATTCATAATTGCATCACTGTAAACTTCAGCAACCTGTGGCTATGACACTGAACATGGCTCATCATAAATTTTCAGATGTTACTGTTCTATGCCCTTCCTCTACTCTTCCTGTGCCCTTGACAAAGCCATTTAACAAGTTGTAAGTTCCACTTCCTCTCAGGGGGCACTTTGTGCATGACGGATGGAAGGGTAAATCACTCTTGCTGCGGAGAAGATTCTTTAGACAAGCTATTTCACTCATTTGAAAGATGCGATCCTTCATAAATCCGGCTTGCACCTTTTTAATGGGTGTTTTCAGATTTGCATGTTTTCCCCAAGCAAACCTTTAATAAATTAGAATTAGTGTTTTAATCACAAGTAAGAAAAGTGCTCATATATGTGTGATAATGTAAAATAAGCACAGCGAAAAAAGAAAAAAATATGTTGACCACTTTCCTTGATAACTGACTGAAGCTTTTTCCTCCAAGCAGCTTCTGGAACCTCTGTAATATTCACCCAAAGTACACTTTTCCTTAAATATTTCTTCTTTGCAATCCTGGAATTATTAGCCAGTCTTTCATTCATTTTGACATAACTCTGGTTTTCGGACTGAGAGAATAAAGACAATAGGCTTTGGTTCTTTTCAGACTATTTTTCCTGTTGTTTTTGCCTTACGTAATGTACTGTAGGTCGGTTGAACAATATAGATTTCTTGGAATTCATTTGTAAGTCAGTTGGAAAAATCATGAAAGTACAAACCGTTGCACCTAATAGTCATTTTATTAGGAAATTACCTCACATATACGCCTCACCGATTATTATTAAGCAAAGGCTACTATAACTACTACACTAGTCAAACAATTCAAGCAAATGAAAATTTAACCCAGAGCTTGATTGATTGAAAGACTATTTATAGTCAATAGATTTGAATGATATAGACTAATATGAAGACAAGTTGACCACCATGGATTTATGGAGTTCAGTTTTGACGCTTTACTCATTACATCCCAAATATCTGAGCTGGCTAACTTTCCTTAGAGAACAGCAAGATTTATAGACTACTTCTTCTGTAAGATTTAATGTCAGCATCAACATACATATTACATGCTTATTGTATTACAAAACTAACTGCTACCCTGGTTAACTTAGTGCCATGCTGCACGACATGATGCTAGTTGCAACCCAAGCTTCATAGTTACATTTTTTCGCCTTTAGTCCTCACATTGCCCCTCTGTTCTTGCTTTTCCTGGTGAATATCTGGACTAGCCAAACCAGCTGGGTATTATTACTACCATATTGTGTTTAAAATCAACAAAAAGTGTTTCATGACAGCAGGTTCCTATTTTCATGAGACATTCAGGCACACTCAGACACACATTTAGGTATGCCAACACTTCCTTCACTTTGAAATTATAAAGCAACATTTCCCTATTAACAGAATCTGATGATTTATGTTTTGGTGATTATTTTTGTTGGCCAGATTAGCCTAAAAAGTAACTTTGGCCCAATTTTCAAATCTGATATTACACACTGAAAGTTTGATTATTCACAAGGACATTATTAAACTTGAGTGACTCGCTAAATAGACAACAGAAGACTGCAGGAGTTCAACCATCATAGCCAGCAGAATAATTTCCCATTAGTCGTTTTCGCGTCTGTTTCTTAAAACAGGTGTGCAGACCAGGTAAATCGCCTTTGAAAAGTCTTTTAATCAATCCAAGCACCATTCTTGTAAGAAAATGCTAGTTACATTTGTATCTATGGTTCTATTAACCACAGGTACCTTCCAGGGTATATGCCATGAAGGACCAATAAACACCTTAGGACTAACTGGAAAGGTGTTCAGGGATGATGGCTGCACTCACACCACAGGGAGAGGTAATATTAACAATGTAGAACCTGGAAAAGGTACACGATGACACCCAGGCAGGACCATGATGATGTCCAGTGATCCAGCTTCAATAAGGGAGCCTATGGTGTCTTTTCTAGAAGACAGATTGAGACACCCATCTCCCACTGATATCTTGCCTAAGCTGGTAAGTTGAGCCTTAAGAGATTCCAACGCAAGAGGAAGATCTGATGCTGGGCTCTTAGGTAAACAAGTCAGATAGAAGCACTACGCCCCTTTCAGAAAGGCCATAATAAGACCCTAAAGATATGCCAACCTCGGTGCTGTGTCGAGCACCATTGCGGAATCCCTAGAAAAAAGTTTGTCTTTTGGGAATCAGAAGATGTAATTTATCCAATCTATGAGGTGCCCACCATTCAGATCTGCATACAAGGGGGTCTTGTATTCAAGAGTGTTTCCTGGGCTGTTGGATCACAGTCTCCAATTGCCCTGACAGGCACAGTTGAGCATGCCAAATCTTTCTGTCAATCTGGGACAGGAGTTCTGCTCAGGGAGGAAACTGCCAGGGTATTCCAACTACCAACAATTAGTGGAACCAAGGTCTTGCCTGCCATCTTGGTACCACATGCAGGACTAGTTGCTGAATTCTTGTCAATATGGGAAGATAAAGTGGCAGAAAAGGAAAAACATATAGTAATTGGTAAGATAGTCATGGGCCAAGGTATCCTGTCCCAGCGGACTGCCAATCAGATAAGCTGTCCTCGGTGAGGCTAATCATAAAAAGATGCATCTGAGGAGACTCAATGCAGGCAAGTGTAAAGAGCCACTTGGCTATGTGCCTGATGGTTGGAGTAGCTGACCATAACAACATTGTCTGTGGAAACCAGCACACAGCAACTTCTCAGAACCAGTAAAAAACAACAAAAAAAAAAACACTTGCGAGTCTTCATATGATGGAAATGGCAGATGATCAGACCTTCTCTTACCCTGTCTGCAAAAATCTATGATTATCTTGTTTACTCATCACTATGTGCTTCACAAAACTTTTTAACCACCATTTCACTCCAGTGAAACTATATTGTGCTCCAAGATATAGTGTCAGTGTCAAATGCTAATTGTCAGTGTTCAAAAGTTTGTTTTCCTGCTGAAAACCAGCACATAGTGTTGTAGAGAGCCAATAAGATTGCAACCTTCAATGCACATAGCACGGCAAGAGAAAACCACTGATCAGTTCAATGCCCTGAAAGGATAATGCTGCAGGATAACCAGACTTGGCAGAGAGAAATAGAGCAGTAGAAGAAAACCCAATGACACCTAACTTAGCTGTTGGATTGTCATGAGAGAATACCGTTTTTAATTTTTATCTTGACCATGTTTAGAAGCTGCTAAGCAGATAGCTCCATGAGGTGCACGTTGTCCATCATGTGTACGAGATGAGATTAAGAAAGGAAAATGGCCGTATGTACAGGCACTGGCCACTTTATTAGGAACACATGTAAACCTGCAGACTCTTCAACTGCTGCTCATGCTGCAAAGGGCAGTGTTAGAGCATGACAAAGGAAAGTACTATCCTTTGTCTCTTCCGCATTCATGAGCTCACAGAGGCCCATGATTGACTAACATCACTCTGATTGACAGGCAGGAGAGAGTAATACCTTCCCACCCAGATAGCTTGGCCGGATTTACTCTCTTGACTCTCAGCTCTCGACAATAGGGCTAGAACCACTCAGGAGAGAGACACCAGATTTTAACCCAAGTGAATACCTCTGGGAGATTTTGGACCAACATTTAAGATAGGGCTCCGAATCACCGTTATTGAAACACCAAATGACAGAATATCGTTTGGAAGAATAGTGTTTATCCCTTCAGTACAGGTTTTCTATTAATATGTCACCCATCTGTATGGTGCTGACACCTGCACATGATTCCAAATATGTCTCTATACAGAATCTATCATTGAAATACACATATTATTAGTAATACAGTATGTTGGAAATATAGTGATGTATATTATCACAGTAGAAAAGTATGTAGGAGTTTGATAGCATAGCAATATACGTATATTATGTAATATAGTAAATAATATAGCAATTTAAAGCGTTATCCATTTGTGTCATTTTGGCTCATTTGGTTCTTTACATTGTAGCTTAATGCTGAAATTGGCCCCTCATCCTCGACCCTGGTTTCTGATACCAGTCAGCTAAACAATTTTCAAGATTTCAGAAATCCTCAGTGTTGTGTCTATGTTGGAGATGAGAGAACAAACTGAATCGAGATATGCATGTTTTGAGGAAAGAGGGCACCAGGACAAAATTCTGGCCTTGTGCATGACAACTACAGACAGGATTATGTATCACCTGTAAATCTTTTGTTTGTTTATTATATTAATGGGTCAGTGGAATGTAAGACAGCCAACTAATGACCTTGGTGTGATCTCTGATGTGCGTAAAGCAAAGTTTGAATAAAAGCATATGGCAAGCATTGACTGGAAAGAGGCATGTGGTTAACGATGAGCACTTCTTCTTTATAAACTCACTCGCAATGGGAATGTTCGCTGTAATGTAAACTATCCCGCTCTCTTCTCGGTCTCTCTTTCCAATATAAAGGAGAAATATAAAGGAGAAACCCATGGGGGAAAAAAAAACAAAAAACTATATTTGAGATTAAGAATGTGTCCATAATCAGATATGTGATAAACCACAAATCAATGTGCACAGTATTGTTTTTGGTGTTTATTGTTAGTTAATTTTGTGGTCAAAATTCTGTCTCAATTTCCAGGTAGGAATAAACAGGAAGTATTTAATGCAATGACTTCATGTAATTCATTAGCTATTTCTAGTTCTTCATTACAAGTATTATCTCTGTTTAAAAAGATGAGTGATTTCAAGAAAAAAAAAGAAAAAAACCTCACAAATCCACACGCAAAGACTGTACATGAGATGCTGCCAAGTTTCATTTACTAACGAGAACAGGTCTGCTCCAAGACAGTGGTCACCAAACCTGTTTCTGGAGATCTATCTTCCTGAAGACCATAATAATGCCCACCTGACCATCTAATCATTGCCTTAAGAAGTTCTTAAGTGTTTTCCTAGGTGTGTTAGATTATGGTTGGAGATGAAACCTGCAGGAAGGTAGATCTGAAGGAAGAGGGCTGGTGACCACTGCTCTAAAATATAAAAAGGTACCAAACGTTACTTTTCCTTGTTGTTGTGGTGGTACAATCAAAGGTTCATCTTTTTACCTTTAGCATGTATCTTTTACCTGGGAAGGTGCATGCGCTGTATCTTTAATTAGCTATTGGTGTAAAGCTTTAGAAAAGGTACACCAATGGTCCTTAAGGTCCAATTATGTTCTTTTAAATCATTTTTAAAGGTAACACGATATATTCACTTTTTTTTCCAGGTGAAAGCTACATGGTAAAGCTGTAAAACATGCACCCTTGATGGTACGACTCCAGCAACAGGGAAAAATACAGTCTGGTACCTAAGAGTGTATAGCTAAACATGTAATATTTGTTTTAATAAAATAGCATAACCTTGATAAACTCTTGGGCAATTATCATGATAAGAAAGGCACATTTTTACCTTAGGCAGAAAAATGTTTCGCAACCGAACGTTGGTTAAAGATCAATCCTTCATTCAGAACTAAAGTCTGTTTTTTCTCCCCCCTGCAAATGATAACTAGTGCTTTGCCAAAATCAAAAGCCTGCGTATGTCTATGTTGGATAAAGGAACAGTAATCTTATCGATGCATTCATGTTTGAGGAAGGAGGGCATGGGGTCAGAGTTATGGCCTTGTGCGTATGAAATGCAGATTATGTCTCGTCTCTAAATCCTCTATCTGCTTAGTCCACTAACGAGACCGTACGAGATGATAAAAACGGACTGCGGCATTGAATAACGATTGATCTCTGTACACAAAGGGCGCATCTGTGCACTTGATCACATAGTGCCTGCTCAATGAGTCATATTTCCCATCTTCTATGTAAATGCATCATTAAGATACTCGACCGAAACATGAATATACAGCGTTCGTCTGTGAATATATTTGCATGGAGTAGGTCTGCTCTGAAATGATCTTTAGAATAGGAACGATGCTCAGGTACTGAAACAATTTGTGAAGTACCTGGATTACGAATACACTATTGTGTATGCTAAAGCGTCCCGAAAATTGATATTCAGGTTTTAACGTTTCATTTCTAGAGATGGTAAACATGAAGTTTGACGAGGAGGGCTTGAACAATATAGGCGATGTTAAAGTTCCACACACTCACACTGATAAGTGTAAAAAAAAATGATAAAAAAAATCAATTAAAAAAAAGTTAGGTATTTAGCATGTCTGGAGTTAATAGAATAAACTATTATCAAAATAATATACACAATAAGAATAGTTTGCTTTTGCATCAAAACCTAGATCATCTCTTCTTAGCATATAATTTGAAAAAAAAAAAAAAAAAAACGATAAATCATCCAAACAGAAATCACATGGATCATCACAATTTAGGCTTCTTTTGAATCATATTGTCAACAAATGATCAGCTAGTAATCCAGTTGGACGAGTTCAGCCCAATCCTCCAAAAGCACAGAAAGCAAATCTTTTTCTTTTGTGCTTATAAAAATATTTGAGTTTGGTCATTTGTCAAAAGTTTGTTTGCTTATTCTGAATGTCACTCAGGCAGGCAGCCAGTGGTGTGTGCAGTCACAGCTGTAAAAGCGCAGTGTGAAAGCAACAGTCATGCACTTCACTTTGATCAACTGTGTGGCACAGACCCACAGCACCCAAGCAGAAAGTCAAACTTGGGTTTGTTTCATCTACTTGATGTTTACGTTTATATTGCTTTACGCTATTAATATATTGTGACTTAATGACATTATTATTGGCTTGATGTTTTTTATTATTTTTTTTTATAAATCTTTGTGTGACTTCATTCTGCTGCAGCTCTTGGACAGTTTTGAGAGAGGAGTAGAAATAGCAATAGGTTACAGCATCGCCAGTGATGCACAAACCACTGCCACTGATTTGCCACATGGATGCCTGGAAATTATATAACACTATTGACGTTAGCCATTGTTTTTCCATTCTAGCCATTTTTTGTTTTAACTAAACACTTCGTCTATACCAGTATGTCTAATGAGCAACTGGTGTTTATTTCCTGTACATTATAAGCATAAGACTCTGACTGTCCTGTGTGCTTACATTCATTGTGTGTGGTACACATACTTCTCAGTGCCACTGCTATGCTGAGAATGATCTACCTAAATAATATCATTTGCGCATCTGATGGTCTGAATGGTGTGTTGCTGAAAATATTAGCATAGCAACATTCAGTAAGTGTATACCTACATGGATGTGACCTACATGTGTCCCTATTTAACTTACATGTGCCCCTATTTAACTTGCTGTCCCTCTTAACCTATATATGTCCCTATTTAACCGATGTGTGTAACTAGTTAATCTATATGTGTGCCTATTAAACCTACATGTGCCTATCTAACCGATGTATAACTATTTCATCTATATGTGCCCATATTTTACTTACATGTGCCCATATTTAATTTACATGTGCCCATATTTAATTTACGTGTACCCATATTTTACTTACATGTGCCCATATTTAGCTTACATGTGCCCATATTTAATTTACGTGTGCCCATATTTAATTTACGTGTGCCCATATTTTACTTACATGTGCCCATATTTACTTACATGTGCCCATATTTAATTTACATGTGCCCATATTTTACTTACATGTGCCCATATTTAATTTACATGTGCCCATATTTACTTACATGTGCCCATATTTTACTTACATGTGCCTATATTTTACTTACATGTGCCCATATTTAATTTACATGTGCCCATATTTACTTACATGTGCCCATATTTTACTTACATGTGCCTATATTTTACTTACATGTGCCCATATTTAATTTACATGTGCCCATATTTACTTACATGTGCCCATATTTACTTACATGTGCCCATATTTAATTTACATGTGCCCATATTTTACTTACATGTGCCCATATTTAATTTACATGTGCCCATATTTACTTACATGTGCCCATATTTTACTTACATGTGCCTATATTTTACTTACATGTGCCCATATTTAATTTACATGTGCCCATATTTACTTACATGTGCCCATATTTTACTTACATGTGCCCATATTTAATTTACATGTGCCCATATTTACTTACATGTGCCCATATTTACTTACATGTGCCCATATTTTACTTACATGTGCCTATATTTAATTTACATGTGCCCATATTTACTTACATGCCCATATTTAACTTACATGTGCCCATATTTAACTTACATGTGCCCTTATTTAATTTACATGTGCCCATATTTACTTACGTGCCCATATTTAACTTATATGTGCCCATATTTAACTTACATGTGCCCTTATTTAATTTACATGTGCCCTTATTTACTTACATGTGCCCATATTTAACTTACATGTGCCCTTATTTAATTTACATGTGCCCATATTTACTTACGTGCCCATATTTAACTTATATGTGCCCATATTTAACTTACATGTGCCCTTATTTAATTTACATGTGCCCATATTTAATTTACATGTGCCCATATTTACTTACATGCCCATATTTAACTTACATGTGCCCATATTTAACTTACATGTGCCCATATTTAACTTACATGTGCCCATATTTACTTACATGTGCCCATATTTAACTTACATGTGCCCATATTTAACTTACATGTGCCCATATTTAACTTACATGTGCCCATATTTAATTTACATATGCCCATATTTAACTTATATGTGCCCATATTTAACTTACATGTGCCCATATTTAACCAATATGTATAACTATTTAACTGATAAGTATAACTATTTAACCAATGTGTCACTATTTAACCTATATGTGTCCCTGTTTAACTTACATGTGTCCCTATTTAACCTATTTGTGTCCCTATTTAACTTGTGTCCCCATTTAACCTATTTGTGTCCCTATTTAACCGATATGTGTAATTATTCAAACTATATGTGTCCCTATTTAACCTATTATTTTTGTCCCTATTTAACCAATATGTATACCTATGAGACCTAGCTATATACCTCAGTGACTTAAAGGCCTCATATATGGGGTAAATGCAACAACTGCATACAATTGCAATTAAATGATAATACATATAGAATGGAAGTAAATATCTTACCACCTTTAAGTAGCACCTATTCCTGTTTGCTAATACTACCAATAGTATGCTCTCATCCATGTGTTTTGGTTGCTGTAATAAGAAAAATATAATTTTTTCATTCATTCTTTCATGTTAAATAACTCCTTGATCCTGGTCAGTGTTGTGGTCAATCTGGAGCCTATCGTGTGAATACTGGGTGTAAGGTGGGAAAACAGTCTGAATGGGATGCCAGATCCTACCCACTTGGGAGGTGAGCAGAAACTGGAGAACCTAGAGGAAGTTCACGCAGAAATGTGGAGAACATGCAGAGAAACTCCACATAGACCGTAACATGAGCTCAAACCGGGGACTGTGGAGCTGCCTATACCTATCTATCTATCTATCTATATCTATATAGATATAGATCTATATCTATATATCTATATATATATCTATATATATATATATATATATATATATATATATATATATATATATATATATATATATATATATATATATATATATATATATATAAATCTTTACTCATTAATGGTTATTTTATGAATACCAAAAGATCTGACCTTAAAAACAGGATCAAATGTTACCACAGAACAAGAAATTCAGATATTTTCTATGACCAACATGCCCCCCCAAAAAAATACAGATTAAATTTCCAAACTGACAAAAGTTTGGATCCCACCAGAGCCAATGTGCGTGGCTGAATAGACGCACTGAGGAATTGTGATGGCTTCAACCGCACACGTGTAGTTTAGCTGGTGTTTAAATGAGAAAGGAAAGGTCTGACATGTCCCAACCACAGCATGTGTGTGGACAGCAGCCAAATATTTAGCCATTAAAGCCTTTCCTTGTCTGAAAGTATGTTTTTGCAGGAGTTCATTATCTGCAGCAACTTGATTCATTCCAAATCCATATGTCTGGTCTGGCAGTACAGCCACATACCAGTGGATAATACTTCCCGAATAGACACTAACGTTGAATTCTTGGCATGTTTGGTGTTATTCACATTTCCAAATATATATACTAAATGGGTTAAAAGGCTGTAAAAATCAGAATCACTGGTTGCGTTTAGTCCAGGACTGTGTTTGGAAACCGACAGCATATAAGGCAGTCATATAATTATCTACACGCACATCAGACATAATCCTGGGCTAATTAAAAAAATTCACAAGGATTTGCACAATGGGGAGAGAAAAAAAAAACCATAAACCCAGGATAATCTGGATAACTGGAAAACTGGTTTTCTGCATGTCATACCTGGTAACAATTAAGTGTCTAATGAGTCACAGGTCCGGATTGAGCAATGGCTTTACTTGACAAAGGAATGTGTTCTTTCAGGATGCTGTCAGAAATGACGAAATGAACTGTATAGAAGGATGGATTGAGATTGTGGATCTAAAGGATCCAATATGTATGACAGGTATGCTATTGATGAAACATATTCTCAAAAGAAAAAAATTAAGAAGAAGTTTGTTGTTGTTTTTTAACGATTATAGAATTTCCAAAGATTGTAGAAGCTAGAACTGGTCAGAATGTTTTTTGTTTGTTTGTTTAAGTGGATTATCATTTTTCCTGACCTGAGTCTAAACTAGTGAATTTACCTCCGACCTCCAGACGACGTACTCGTGAGCAGTGGTGTGCTGCGCTTTCCTCTGAAGCCACCTTCTAGGGGAGAAGATGGTGCCCGAGGTGCCTGAATTGGCGAGGAAGGGCAAATCCCAAGCCGTGTTCCTCTTCCCACTTTTAAATTCAAAGTCGAAGTGAAAGCTCGACGACGGCGACGTGTCCAGAGGAGTCGCGGGACTGGAGAGGGATGGCGACAGCGACGGGTGCGTCCACTTGAGCGTCGGCGTCGTGCGCTTGGAGTGCGTCTGCGCGTCGCCTGGGGACGCGTCCGGCTCTTCGGACAGCTTGGCGCTCTCGGACTCAGACTCAGCGTCGCAGTTGCGGATTATAGCCGGGTCTAAACTGCGGGTTTGGCGCAGTCGCCGCTTGCTGATGCTCCTCGAAGCCGGGGACGAGCACGAGAAGACGCTGTGGAGAAGCCCTTGCGCCGACGCCATGGTCGGGCGGGTTTTCACTTCCCAAAATATCACGCGTTCCCCATGGCGTAGACTAGAATAAAATCCGTTAATCCGCGCTACATCACTTCTTTAATTCAAATCCGGCCCTAATAGACTTAGGCTGCGTGTTTATTCTAAGGCGGAGAAGCGCGCGCGGTCAATGGAGGCTTCCTGTTCCTTCCTCCAGGGAGAACTGGTGGTCGAGATTGGGAGGGAGAAAGTGGTCTGGAAACTCCTGTCGTCTTCTCCCCTCCCTCCACAATCTCACTTTCATTCAACTAACCACAGGACAAACTTGTCCGTTTGTCTATGTTTGCATGAGTCCTGAGTACTCAAGAAGATGGCTGCTTTTAGGGATTTGTTTATCGCTATGTGTTTATTGCTTGTGGGCATCACATAATGATATCTATCAATCATTTTGACCACGCTGTGACGTTTTGTTTGTCTGCTAAGCAAAAAAAAATAAAAATAAAAAAAATTGTGAAGATCTCTTATTTGAAAAACAAGCTTTCGAACAAGCAACAAGGTTTTGTCAGGGAAAAAAAAAACAAGAACTTGAAATGTCCAGTTGTGTTCTCTAAATGCCCAAAGGTATGTGGAGGTCTGACCACCAGAGTCATACATGGGTTTTCCACTTTGTATAGTATTAAGGTTTCCCTTCCCTGGAATTAATGTATGGATGGGCAATTCTGGTCCTAGAAGGCCACTCTACTGTGGCGTTTAGCTTCATGCCTAATCAAAAACACCTGAAAAAAATCTTACCGAATTCTTCAGGATTACTTGAAAATTACAGGCAGGTATGTTTGATTAAGGATGGAGCTAAACTCACCAGGACTGGAATTGGGCATCCCTGAACTAAGGGGTCGAGCCCAAAACGGTTCTAGCATTATCCCTGTGCACAAAGCGAGCTCCATTAAGACATGGTTTGCCAAGGCTGGAGTGGAAGAACTCGAGTAGCCTACACAGAGCCCTGACCTCAACCCCACTGAACACCTTTGGGATGAACTGGAACTCCGACTGCAGCCTCAGTAATGGTCTTGTGGCTGAATGAACAAATCCACACAGCCAAGCTCTAAAATCTATAAGTGGAAAGCTTTCCAGAAGAGTAAAGCCTGTTCTAGCAGCAAATGGGTGACCGAGCCTGGAATGGGATGTTCAACAAGCACATATGAGTGTAATGTCAGGTGTTTGGCCATATAGTATTTAAAAAACAGGATAAATCTCACATCATAAAGACTTCTTGGGTTTGTATTTCTACGTCACATTCGTTCATGTTCAGGGGAGTTGTGAGGAGAACTCAGAGAACGTGTAAAACTCCACATAGACTGTAATTCTGTACCATGGAGCAGTGAGGCAGAAACATTAAACACTGCATCAACATAAAAGAGCCAAATATTTCGCTGTGGGTATACCGTCATGAAAACAAGTTTTGTTCTCCATGGCATAAACAACACTTTTAGAAAGGTTAAATCTTCAATTAGTCTCTTCTGGTGAACACTTAAACTAATATAAATCCAACAGTTATTAACATATGGAGAAAAACTTCTGCAGTATCTTTCTAAATAGGTATAGGAATGAACACAACATACTGGCACCCTGTCCAGGGAGTACCCCGCCTTGTGCCCGATGTTCCCTGGGACAGGCTCCAGGATCCCCCGTGACCCTGAAGAAGGAATAAGCGGTAAAAGATGGATGGATGGATGGATGAACACATTTCATGAATGCAGATCACTGTGGGGTTTTTTTTTTGTTTCTGAATATAGGTTTTTAAAATTGTCATTTTATCTGTTTCCACAGTAAAGTGTGCTTTATAGGACTTATAATTGAAATTATAATGACACAAATTGTCGTGCAGTGTGTAGGAAACATGCTTGTCAGGGATTTATGGAAAAATAAATAAATAAAACGGCTACTCAAGTGTTCATTGGATAGTTAACTTTTCATCACCCCACCCCAGAGTTCCCATAAGGGTTCTAGATTTAACCTTTTTAACAATTATTATTATTTTATTTATTTTTTAAAGAGTGTTATATTGTGTTTGCACTATACCCTAATTAAAGGAAATTAGGTAAAGATGTACACTTGAGGCCACCACACGCAAAATTCGTACACTGAAAAGTACAATTTGGTACCAGAGAATGAGGTTACAGCAAGTTACCTCAAGGGACGGGGTTAGATTAAAGCATAGAATTATTTTGCTACACCCTAGCACCTCTGAAGGAACATTAAGAGTGCTATATATAACCCTACAACAAAGGTGTCCTTGAATATAAATAGTTCTAAATAGAACCCGTTTAGAAAGCTAGAACTGTTCCTTAACCAAAGAAACTCAGACCTTTTCCAGTAGTGTACAGCACTACACTACACAATCAATGGAAACGCTTAAAATAGTAATAAAATAGTGATGCAAGTGTGTGTGTGTGACATATTAGTTCCTGTTATAATAATCCAAGCTATACTGAGCCATAGAATATTACTCAAGTAAGAGAACATCACCTCTACACACAAATTACACTGAGTTTGTAATGTGTAATTACAAACACATGTAAAACATGTACATTTCAAAAAGTAGCTAGCAAGAAATATGACCGAGTGGGAAAATATATAAATATGGTTGTGCGTACCCCGGAAACATTTTCTTTGGCTGCGCATGAAGAGAGATGTGTCATAATTTGTGTCTGACACCATGTGTTTGTGAGTGTGAAAAAGGGCGACTGAACCACAGGCCACCGGAGGAGGGAGTGTCCTGATAAAGCTGCTTATAAAGAGAAACTGCCTGATAGTGATAAGAGTTCAGTCAGATTCTAGCAGTCTAAAAACAGAGAGAGGAAAGAGGCAGGGAGAGATAAAGAGGGCATGAGACGGGACATGAATACAGGCAACATACCGATGGTTGACTGGCTTTTCTTTGTAACCCCAGATTGAGGTAATAAAGATATAGACAAGGGTCAGGAAAATCCTGGCCTCTCTCATCGACTTAACAATTCTATCAGCATATTAAGGACTTTTCCGATACTTTATTAGCTGAAAGTCTGAAAAAACAAGCCAATATTATTATTATTATTATTATTATTATTATCCGAAGCAACGTCTAAGTGCAGAATCCAAGACGGAGGTGAACAGTTGGATGAAGGACATTCTGTGTAAACTCTATCAGTATCTAAAATAATGGCACCAACAACCATGCCATGGTTAAAGTCACAGAGATCACGCTCTCCCCATTCTGATGTGTAATGTTAGCATGAACTGAAGCTCTTGTCCTGTATCTGCATGCTTGTATGCCCTGTGTTGCTGCCACATGATTGTGTAGCAGGTATACAGGTGTTCCTATTAAAGTGGACGGTGACTGCATATTCTGTATTGCACCTTCAGAACACATCTAACCTCGCTCTCAGTATGAATTGTCCTTTTTGCGGCCTTTAACAAATCTGAGCTGTCTCGGAGAGCTTTGGACATATGGATTTTGGCGTTTTCTCCTAATCCTCATCACAGATTTTCTCCAACTCTGCCAAATTAGATGGAGAATGTTGGCAGACAGCAATTTTCAGGTCATGCCACAGATTTTCAATTGGATTTAAGTCTGGGCTTCGACTCGACCTTTCCAAAACACAAACCTTCTTTTTTTCAAGGCATTCCTTTGTGATTTGTGCCCTGTGCTTTGGCTCATTCTCCTATTGGAATATATGTATATATTGATTCTAAATCACTTTAGTACTGTTGCACCTAGTTAGATGCTAAATTGCATTTCATGGTAAAAAGTACTTGTACTTTGTGCGATGACAAAGTTTAATCGAATCACATTACTGCATAGTGATCAGTAGTGCAGTATTGCATTAGCATTTTGTCAAAAATGTACAGTTTTATACTTGTGTTTATACAATATAGTACCAATATATAAATATACTTGGCTTTATACAATATAATACCCAGTAGTGTCAGCTGGTCATGATATTAGAGTTTATACCTTTTTATCTTTTGACCTTATTAACATGAAACCAAGCACAATCCAAACATATTGCCTTGTCTCGTTCAATTTTCTGAAGTGGTTTCATCTGATCAGGTTACATCGTATAATTATTGGAGAATGTTAGAATCTGATACCATTTATACCACCAGCACTACCTCAATTCTACGGTTCTGCTACAAGAAATGTTTTTTGTTTTTTTAACAGAACCTTTTGCTGGGGAATGCCTAACGTGATTTTTTGGAAACTTTGACAAATTGATAGTTAAAGGTGGCGTTTTTCAAAGTTCCCTAGAAAATAAGGTTAATACACAAGGGAAAATTGACATGTATGAGTCTCATGAGGTGTGTGAGTGTGTATGTGAGTGTGCCCTGCGATGGACTGGCACCCTGTCCAGGGTGTACCCCGCCTCGTGCCCGATGCTCCCTGGGATAGAGTCTTATGAGTAAATGGCCAGCACTTTGGATTCCAGGTCTGTGAAAGAAATTTGAAAGCAGAAATATAATTTCATTTGGATATTCTAAAGAATCTAAAGTTCGTTCTAAAGAAGATTGGATTATATATACACACCACAGACAAGTTTCTTGTACTTTCAACTTAAAAAAAAAAAACAAAGAAACAAAATAAAAAAAAAACGAAGGTAAAGTAGCAAGCTAAAAATGACTGTATGGAGCCACCTAACATTATCGCATGTAACGTTATCATTTGTAAAGTCTAAAGGGTTTCAGACAGCTAGCAAAAAATTCAAACAGCCCCTTTATAAAAAAAAAAGCATACATTATGGAAAAAAAAATTCAGTTTTTTATTTGCTAAAAAAGTTTAAAATATCCAATAGATTTCGTTCCACTTCACAATTGTGTCCCACTTGTTGGTGATTCTTCACAAAAATTAAAATTTTATATCTTTATGTTTGAAGCCTGAAATGTGGCAAAAGGTTGAAAAGTTCAAGGGGGCCGAATACTTTCGCAAGGCACTGTAACTGTGCATGTAGCTTCAGTGTAAGAAGCAATTTTTTTTTATAGATTGAGGGAAAGAGGCCCCTTCCTCGTTTGCTCTCTCCACACACACACATACACACTGGGTGGGACATGGCGAAGTGGTGAAATCAGTTGAACAGAATTCAGCATTGACCCATGGGTCGGAACGAAGGATGACATCACTGCACGCTTGAGCCCACACGGCACACAACACACTCAAACAAATACTGTACCAAGAGACACATTGTTTCAATAGGACACTGCAGGACAAGGATGTGTGATGGGACATAGGACAGATATAAATAAAATTGTGATTTTGTGTACGTATATTGATATGAATGTAATCATGATATACATGATAGCCTTCGAAGATGTTTCTAAGTGCAGGGTATCTCCTGAAATATGCTTCAATGTTTTCAAAACATTGTTACATTGTAAGGAGCTATCTTAATTTGCCAAAACTCATGATGTTGGGTTGGACAATTATTGCATCGTAAATGTTTTATAACGTTCCACCCCTGAAGTGAGGAACACCATGAGGAACTATTTACAACCACGGCAATAAATCACGGAGCTTGACTCACAGGCAGTTGGCCTGAGAAAGTGCGGCCTTTCTTGCATCGTTGCCTAAAGATGTTTGTGTAATAAAAAAGTAAATATCGTAACGCATCGTACGGGATCTTCCAAGGAGAGCAAATGGTTACTATGTTCTTGTGTTTAGGGATGATGTAATATCACTGTTATATAACTAACAGATTCTGTACAGGTTGAGTATAAACACTGATGTGAAAAAGTGGTTTGTGGAATTGCACTTACAGTAAAATACAGTCGAGTACAAATGTATGTGTAGTCTTACAGTGCTCTCTGGAATTATTGGCACCCAGCAAAGCGTTCGCTCTATCGTCTGGAGATCACGAGTTTGAATCATGACGCCGCCACATCCGCCTGGGACTCCGAGTGAGCAAATTTGGCTGTGCTGCCTGTTAGAGATGGCATATTCTCTCTCTCCCCTGTCAATCACAAAAAACTAGCCAATCATTTTTTTGCCTTTGCATATTTATTCATTTTCATATGATTAATTTACATGTGATTAATTTACATATGATTCATTTTCATGTGATTCATATTCATGCGTCTGACTCATTTACATGTAATTCATTTTCATGTGAAATCATATTCATGTAATTCATTTACCTTTTCTCCCCTCCCTTCCCTTTCCCAAATATTTCATCGAGAAGAAAAAAAAAATAATAAAATAATAATAATAATAATAATAATAATAATAATAATAATAATAATAATAAAATCAAATAAAAAATAAAAAAATAATAATAAAAAATTATCATGGCTACTCACGGCTCATCATGGCTACTCAATAGCTGTCGCTGGTTATATAAAAATTATAAAAAGCCAAGAACTAAAGTAAAAATAAGAATATAAATAGCCAATTGGTGCTGAAGAGGGACACACACCCAAAGTCTCCATAAAACAAAGGAGACAGCAGTGTATCACCCCTAGGGTTGTCCACAAAGTGGACCTAGAGTAAGCTAAACAAAATTACCTAAACTAAAAAAAAAAAATTCCAGTAAGAAAAAAGTCCCCTGCTGACTTCAAATCTAATAAATAGTCTGCGCACTTTAACAAATATAATGTCCTTACCTTTTAAAGACTTATACTTAATAATATTACACAGTGTAGCACATTAAAATAAAATACAAGAAGAAGAGAATAACGAAGTAATATTGCATCGACAATATAAGAATTCGAATTATGTAGAGCTGGAAGGCCGAGTGCAAAAAAAAACTAAAAAGAATAAAGAATAAAAGAAAAAATATATAACGAAAGAAGTAAAGAAAGAACAACAAAAAATAATAATAATAATAAATAAAATAAATAAAGACTTTAAAGACTTATAACTAATAATCTTACACAGTGTAGCACATAAAAAAACAAAAAAATAAATAAATAAACAATAAATGAATAGTAATTAAAAAATAAATAAATAAAAATAATAAATAAATAAACAAATTCTAAACGAAGTAATGCACAATATCCACAATAAGAATTCGAATTCTATAGAGCTGGAAGTCCGAGTGCAAATAAGAATAAAGAATATTATCAAATAAATTAATTAATTAATTAATTTAAAAAATGGTAATACTAATAATAAATAAAATAAATAAAAAGCTAAATAAACAAATAAATAAATAAAGAACACTACACTGTGTAAGTGATGCAGTTCACCCCGGTATTAAGAGTTTAACGTATTCTGCTGCTTCCTCCGCTGAAATAAAGTCCTTCTGGACACCGTTATATGTAATGCGAAGCCGAGCTGGATGAAGTATTCCATAGCGGAGATGGTCAGATCCCTCGCTTTAATCTGCTGGCGTTTAAAACTAGCCAATCATGGGTGCCTGTGAGCACATGCATGCAGAAGGGGGCAGAGAGCGCTTTCCTCAGAGTGTGTTGCGCTGCCCTGTGATGCAACGTGAGCAGCAGTTCATGTGTCTCAGAGTAAGCAAACGATAGTCTTCCCCTCCCTGCTTGGTAGATGCTGTATGATATGGGAGTCCTAACTGGTGGGTGGGAATTGGCCAAAAGCAGTGGTAGATCACTGGTTAAGACAAGTGCTGTCTGCCCTAGTCTCCATACACGAGTTCATAGAAGCTTGCAATTGGCTAGTATTGACATGGGAGAGAGAGTCTGCCATTCCTTCCACCCAGAGAGCATAGACAATTTTGCTGTCTTGGACTAACAGCCATGGGATGGCTGCGGCATCATCGGGATTTGAACTTGCGATCTTCAGACAACGGAATGAACACTTTTCTGTTGCACTATAAATTATAAACAACCCCAGAAGCCTTGCTGATGGCATTAACAGTGGCACGCATCCTTATCCTGCGCAGGGTCACAGGGATCTATGCCAGGAACCTTGTGGCACAAGGCAGGGGGACAGGGTGCCAATCCATGACAGGGCACAATCACACATCACGGGTAATTCCAACAACGCATGGAAGGAAACCTGGAGGAAACCCGCAAAATACGGGGAGAGCATGCAAACTCCCTGTACACAGGGCCACGGCGTGATTCGAACCCCCAAGCTCGGAGGTTCAAGACAAATTTGCTAACCACTAAACCACCTAAGGTCATGTTTCCCTGTCGTATAAATATGAGGTTGCACACATGTCCCTTTGTCATCCATTATTATGAAGAAAAAAATGAAGAACTTTCAACAAAAAATGGATTGTTGACCTCAAACGAAAGCATCATTAAGAACAATTAGGGCCACAGCAACAATATTTGGACCCATGAGCACAGTTACCCCCCACACAGTAAGAAGGATCATCATCCAGGTTTAGAATTGCACAATTATAGTTGTCAAGTTTCAAAATCAACTGTTGCAGCGCTTTCATAACAACAAGCTGTTTGGTAGTGTTGCAAGAAACAAGCCTTTCCTGAGAGAATTTCTCAAACTGCAGTGCTGAATTTCACCGAGCGTCATTAGAACCACAAATGGCAACATGTATTGTGTTCAGTTGAGACCAAATTGAGATCGAATGTTTTGCTCATGCACAGCATTAGCATGTTTGGTAATTATAGTGGACTGCAAATAAGACTGAATCTGATACACACTGTAAATGATGCCGGTGGATCAGTGATGCTTTGTGGCTTGTGGCTCAGAGGCGCTAGTGAAGATTGATGGTATTTAGGACAGCCGGATTTCTGTAAAGCTCCTTTGTGTCAGTGCCTGTTAAAAGCTCTACACAAATAACACTGAATTTATGAATTCTGCTAAGTAACAGGATATTTTAACTCAAAACCTGGTTGCTATGCCCAGAAGATTCAGACTTGGCCATAGATTTTCAACAACACGTTGAGCTAAATATACTTCCAAATCAACTCAAAAACAGTTGAAATCACGCTAAAAAAAATCATGCAAAAAAAAGAAAAAAAAGAGCATACAATGATTAGATGCAGACTGTATGCAACCAACCAAACCTGGATAGAAGACAGTCCTTGAGTACCCAAACAATTGTAAACATCAACCTGAAAATCAAAACACGCTCAGAATTAGACGTCGACAGAGTCCTCGCTCTACAAGGAATTACAGCAAGAGAGTCAGGGTTGTTATTCTATCCACAAATGATGCATTGTAAGGGTTAAAAATCATCTTGTTTGTATATCAGGGTTTTTTTTGCATGTTATTTATCTTATAGATGATGTTTTTAAAGGGGGCCAATAATTATGGATAGCACTACAGGACAAAATAACGAAGACAACATCAAGACATTTAGTGTCTTAGGTTTTGCAGATGTTTCTTCATTATCACAGTTTATACAAATGGTCAGAGTATTAGTATAACTAAAATGATGCCAGTTCAAAAGTTTGTACCCCTCTTTTTGAATGTGATGTATGTAAATATTATCTAATAACTGGTTTGTCCATTGTTTATAACTCTATTACTGCATTTAACTTCTTTTTGTGTCCTCCGAGTAGCTTTTTGGTTATCATCAGTTGTAATATTCAGTCCAAGAAGTCGTGGCAAATCTTCTTTTCCTAAATATTTTAAATGTTTTTTTGCCTTACGTTTATTTTTATTTTAGTTTTTATCTTGTTGCAGGATACACCAACATTTCATATCGAATGTCTTGGAATTCAGTTTATTGGTACTTCTACCACAGCGCTGTTCAATTCTCGGTTCTGATTGGCTGACAGACGTGCTGAGGACCGTGCAATTATTTTTCAGTTAATGCAGTAGAAATAATAAATAAAAATAGTTCATAAAGTAGTTCCAGGTTCCGCTTCGCGTCGTTACCACCTCGGATTATTGTGCATTGTTGTCTAATAAGTCAACTATCCCTTACATATATCGCAAACCATAGGTACATTTTTGCGTTTAAAAACCATGATCGGTGCAAGACATTTTGCACTCACTGTACTTAGAGGTGTATTAATAAACTGATGTGATAAAAGGACAACATGAAATCGTCTCCTTCTCCCTTTCCCAAAAGAGCTATCTGTCTTTCTGTGTGTAAACTCAGTTTGAGGTTGAAGCTACGCCAAGAGCTTCTAAATTTAGAAAGGAATGTGCAGCTTTAAGCTGACTGAACATATTTAATCAGAAACACATTCGGCCATCTTTTTTTCTTCTTCTTCTTTTTTAAAAAAATTTTCAGATGTAAACAGTGTGTAAAGGATGAAGCGTTCAAGAAGTAGCACTTACTAGGTTTAATCGGGGGATAATTATCATTCAGACATATGGATGATTATCAATAAATGAATATACAGTTGAAGGAAAAGGTTTACGTACATCGAGGCTAAAGACATTTAAAGACTCCGTTTTTCACAGCTCCACACATTTCTTCTGGGACGTCAATTACTGCATCTACTTTGTTCACATCAGAGGTCATTTTAAAACAGTCAATTAATGATATTTATTACAGCTTTAATGAACTATATCAGAATTCCTGTGGGTCAAACGTTTACGTTCACCATGTTGCTTCTTTAATCAGTCTGGAAGATTCCAGAAATCGATTGAATCAGTTTTAGAAGCTTCTGATAGGCCCGCTGTCATAATTACGTAACTGGGAGTGCACCTGAGGCTGGAAAAGGGCCTACCATTAGATCCAGTGTATTTTTGCTTGAGGTCAACCAATAGTAGATTTTACCGATATCGATGACTAATCTGGGCGATACCTGCCGAATAACCAATTAATCAACCAAGAGTTTTTAAAATTGAAACGTAACACTCGAAGTAAAATATTGCTGCTTTTTTTTTTTAATAAAATAAACAATACTGACTCTACCATGAAAATGTACTGTACTTTTTAAATGAAATCAATATAAATGTATGAAAACATATGAATAAATATTAAAGTAAATAAGAGATATACATTCAAACTGAATCAAAAAATTTATAAATCAAAATAGAAATGCCAGTTATCTGTGCTGATTAATCAGCAAAACCGATCTATCGGTCAACCTCTACTTTTTGCTCTTCATACTAAGGGGAAAGAAAAATCCCCCACTAGTCCGGTTCCTCCTTAGAATCATTTTCCAATCAACTGAAAGTACCACAAGCATCTGTACAAACAATTGTATGCAAATATAAAATTCCTGAAGACCACACAGACCCTGCATCATTCAGGAAAGAGGCACTGGCATGAGTGAACTTTGGTCCGAAAGGTTAAACTTAACCCTAAGACAACAACGAAGGAACTGGTGAAGGAGTTGGAGGCATCAGGTTCCAAAGTATGTACATCTACCACTGAGAGTCCTGCATCGCCATGACCTGAAAAGGCTGTCACGCAAAGAGGAAGCCTCTATTCCCAGACCAACATTGAAAAAGACAGACTGGGGTTTACAGGTGATCACCAGCCTTCTGGAGGCATGTTCTCCGGTCAGATGAAATAAAAGTTCAACTGTTTTGCCTTAAAGATCAGCGCTATATATGGAGGAAAAAGGGTAAGGACACTCTTACCACAATCCAAAAAACACCACCACAAATGTGAAGCATGGTGGTGGCAGCATCATGTGGTGTTGCTGGACTGGTGCACTTCAAATACAGATAATAGATATCATGAGGATGGAGGTTTATGTTGAAAAACTGACGTAAAACCTCAAGACATCAGCCAGAAAGGGAAAACTTGGTTGCAGTTGTGTCTTCCTGCAGGACAAGGATCCTAAGCGTACCTCCAGTGTTAAAGACAACAAAGCGAAAGTATTGGAGTGGCCATCAACGCCCTGACCTGAATCCCTTAGAAGATGCACGGACTAGGCAAGCAGTGAAACACATTTTACACAAGTATATTTGTCTCCCTTTGTCTTCCCGATCCTTGTGAGGACCTTCCACTGATCTAATAATTCATGCAGCTAATTAATGCTATCATGCACCTAAACTTAACTCTAACCATAACCTCAGTAATCAAAGGGAAAGCTTTTGGTTCTTTTTGTGTGTTGATTTGTTCGTTTGTTTTTAAATAAAAGCTGGTGATTTTGTTAAAAAATTATTTGAGATATTCCTATCCTTGTGGGGATATAAGGTAAAAGAGATATAAAAAGATATGAAATACGAGATATAACACAAGAACGCACACCCAAATGCTCCTCTGGGCCTCTCTGGGTAATAAAACACTTGTAGGTTTCTAGAACTGTTAAGGAAAACGTCCCGACAAGCTCAAAACTATCCGAATGCTACACGAGGTTTACATTAGAACAAACTGATGGCTTGTATTCTTTGACAATTAGTCTCATTATACAGTATATACAGAATATAGTGATATTGTGCTTATTTATTTTATGTATTCATTCATGAAGTTAAAAAAAAAAAAAGCAGGGTTTATTTGCATGTTGGTGGTTACCAGTTCTCTGAGTCTACAACAGACACACACACACAACACACACACAACACACGGAGTCTTCAAAAGCAGTCGTTCATTGGCAGGAACAAACTAAAAGACGAGAAGCCAAACACCATTATAACTTTGTTTGGAAGCTAATCCGATGAGATGAGACCAAATATAAACTCTGACCACATGATGGCACTGGCATTGGATCAACTTTTCAAATCAGTAAAAAATAAAATAATAATAATAATAATAATAATAATTGGTAGAAACCACCCCTTTAACCAAATCATATTATGCAAATCATGTGATAAACATTTTTTAATATAAGACACAGTAGCACACACACAGGGGTACATGGAAGGAAAGCTGCAAAATGTCCAATTTTGTGTACATTGTAAACGTAAATTTTGTGTGTAAGGGGCTTAGCAGTTAAGGCTCTGGGTTACTGATTGGAGGGTTGGGGGTTCAAGCCCCAGCACTGCCAAGCTGCCACTGTTGGGCCCCGGAGCAAGGCCCTTAACCCTCTCTGCTCCAGGGGGCGCTGTGTCATGGCTGACCCGGCACTCTGACCCCAACTTCCTAACATTCTGGGTATGCGAAGAAAAGAATTTCACTGTGCTGTAATGTATACATGACCAATAAAGTCTCATTAATAAATATAAATATACTTATGGGTATTTTTACCTGTAGATTATTAAACATGTATAGAAAGCAAAACTGTATACTGTTCATAAATGACAGTGTGAACATTAAGGATGCTCCTCTTTTTCCTTTAATTTTATTTTTGAGTTTAGTTGTCTGATAAGAATATACTCATGGTCGACATGTGCGAATTGAACAGGGCTTTGGCGGAATGCTTGTTGTGATGAAGTCACACGGCGTGTCTTGGCCCAAATCTGCAGACCACGTGCTGTAATTTAGAAACATTGCAAGCTCCTCTGAATGTTGCAGCGTTTGCTTGATTTTGCGTTAATTTCTGCGATTGTGAAATGGCAAAATCCTGGACGGACTGGAATATTGTCTTAATCTGAATCGGATTGCGGCGTATATATGTGTGTGTGTGTGTGTCTCAATACCAATTAACATACTGCCAAATTTCGATTAATATCGGAATACTGATGTGCATGTAAACCTAGTCACTGGAGGGTTTAAGTGCAATGATTCCATTAAGACAAAGAGGGTGAGAAAGAATGAAGGCACATAGCGACCTCTTGTGGATGAAAAGCAGTATTTTTCATGTAGTCTATATACCCATAGAGCTGCACTGTCACAAGTATAACAGCACACAAACCCCATGATAGAAGTACACAAATCGAGTCTGATAGAAACAGCAGGCTTATATAAACAGCCATAATATCAATATGAATGCGCCATTATTTGTTAGGTTTTTATTTATTTATTATTAAATCATTCATAGTTAGATCATAGCACATTTAAACATAGAATATATACAAAGGTATTATGATTTTTTTTATCGCAATTTTATTTATTTATAGCTATGCAAAGTTATTACATAAGAACATTAAAATAGCTAATCATGTTCTCCCAGGATCCAGGACAAGGAAATACTACTGTGGAATTAATATTTAAATTCAACTAAACGATATAAATGAATGCTGATTTTTATTTAATTAAAAAAATTGATCGAGACAAAATATTAAGTGTACGAAATAAAAGATTGATATGTTTATACATACATATAAACAAATACACACATACACAAACATATACACACACACACACAAATACACACATACACAAACATATACACACACACACACACATATATACACATACATACAAATATATACACATATATACATATAAAAGCAGGTTTCATTACTCTTATTTATTTATTCAGTGAAATACAGTGCAAAAAACAGTGCAACACAAACGCATAGCAACGTTGAGTTCTCATTACTCTTGTTTACATTCCAGCGACTTCCTGGTCGTGTGACGTCACAGTACTTTCTACGGATCCCCGGAGGGACAATCTTTGTGTATCGTTTGGTTCAGCTCCGGCAGCGCTGCGCAGTCTGGTCTCCGTAGATTTCCCTTTGGATAGCAGAGCGGCAGAGAATGGGTTAAGGAGCGGAGGGTCTGGATTCCTCCTCTCCTGATCGCCATGACGAACAAATGAACTCTCGGGGAATGAAATTTAAATTCCACAAAGGAGAAAAAGTTCTCTGCTTCGAACCCGACCCGTCCAAGGCCAAAGTGCTGTATGATGCAAAGGTAACTTCAAACCGGAAATCAGACCGAGCGCAGTTGTATATAGAGTTCGCATCGAGAGCTTGTGAATCTTGCTTCCTGGTTAGTGTGGTGCAATAGCAAGTGCGTTCCAGTGGATTTCAGTAGTTGAAGTGAATTTAGGAGGCGCTTCCCGAGTTCCAGCGCGTGCTTCCTGCTGCACGGCGTGTTTACGTGCGTCCGACATGCACGAGCTAGACTTCAGAAAGTTCTGATGTTCATCAGAAAGTTATACACGTAAACAAGCACGGCAGATATTTGTTTACTTGTTTGTTTGCATGCTTTTATTGGCGGTGGAATGTAGCGAACTAACACGGCTAGCATGAATTAGGTTCCTTATCTAGCTGCCGCGAGGCCTTTTCCGTGCGCGCGCGAGAGACACTGGTGCACTTCTTCGGCCCGGCATCGCGCGAGCGCACCCATTGAGGGATCACAACAAATACACATAACGACTCAGAGTGCAAATATATATATATACACACACACTATTTTAGTCACCAACATTACTCACAAAGATCAATTAGCATAGATGTTTGTTTATGTTTACTTGTGTCCTAATTAGTGCTCTACTTCCTATTCTTTACAAACTTCAACGTCCTTTATGGGTGTATCATATGAACGTTAGTGTTGCAGTGCATTGTGGGCATTCATAATACGCTGTATCTCTCTCTCTCTATATATATCTATATCTATCTCTCTCATATATTATATATATATATATATATATATATATATATATATAAATAATATCTCAAAATAGTGCACTACTTAGTAAAGGTGTTGATGTTGGATTAAACAAGTTGCACTCCAAACAAATTCATGTTTAGTTCACGTGCTCTTAGGATTGTGGTTAAAACGAGTTTCCGAGCCAAACGTGAGAAATCCGCGTCGTAAATACAGCAGGGAAATTTCAGATACCCAAGTTTCTCACTTGGTGTGACCGTCATTTTTACATGATTTCAGAGGTGGGGATATTTATAATTGATTTTTTTATATGTATATACACACACACACACATATATATATATATATATATATATATATATAGGGAGAGAGAGAATACATTTTCCTCCCTCTAAATACAGACATTGACACGTCTTTCTAAAAGCATCATGCACACCAGGAATGTGTTAGGAACACATGGAAGTTACGGAACCATCCGTAACTTCAGCGCGCGCGTGTAATTGGGAAAACAGTAAATCCGCGGAGCACGTGAACGAAGCATCAGAAGCCGTTTGGCTGAAGGGAGTCCGATGACGTCACCCCGGAAGCGCCTCGGCTGGAGCGGTGCGGTTTTGTAGAGCAGCAGCGGGACAAGGGGGAGACGGTGTGCGGTTCAGCCGGATCATATCGCAGCTCTAACGCACAAACCGATCGTGTTTTGTAGGTGGTCGACATTGTAGTGGGAAAGGATGAGAAGGGAAAGCGGGTCCCGAAATATCTGATTCACTTCAACGGCTGGAACCGAAGGTGAGAAACACACACACTACACACACACACACCAGCTGAGTTAGCCGTTAGCGTGTTAGCAATCAGGCCGGCTTTAAAACAAAAAGAACCCCCCAGTCGCTGGTGCTATTCACCGGGACTAGATCTGCTTCCTTTCTCCACACAGCTCCTGACTCACCGTGTCAATATCGTGTTTGTTTATCCCACAGCTGGGATCGCTGGGCTGCAGAGGATCATGTTCTCCGGGATTCCGAGGACAACCGCAAGTTGCAGCGTAAACTGGCGCGGAAAGCTTTGGCTCGCATGTACGTTTGGATCAAAGACGGTGTTGTTGTTGTTGTTTTCCCCCCAAGTGACATGTATATCCTGTGGTTTGGTCTGACGTGACGCACGCTGCGTGGATGGCTAAGTATCGTTGACGTTGTACACAAATCTGTCCACACACACAATCAAAACCAAAATGGCGCCGACGAGTTTAAGTAACCCGTCCTCTGATTCTGATTGGTTTGCGCCGGATCACGTGACACTCCGAGGCGTGTCAGAGGGAACGTGTCTATGGCGCTCTAGACCGTGCAGGGCTCTCAAACGTACGGTCAAAAACCGGCGCGCTAAAGGGTTCAATCCGGCCCGCAGGACGAATTTTAAAAGTGGAGAAAAAAAATGCATAAAAGACACGAACGTGAAAATTTTAAAATAAAATGCTATTCCTAAATTATCCGTTAGGGGCGCACTCTTTTAGTTAGAGGAGAAGACGCGGCACATTTCTGGGACTCAGACTGAACAGCAGCAATGCGCCTTTTGCTGTTCGTTATAACTGTGTAGTCCAACCTATTTTCTACTCGTCCCCACACCGTCATTAGCTAAAATCCATCCATCCAACTTCTACCGCTTATCCTTTTCAGGGTCACGGGGAACCTGGAGCCAATCCCAGGGAGCATCGGGCACAAGGCGGGGTACAGCCTGGACAGGGTTTGAATTTGAAGATTTTCCTAACGTACTTGTACTTTTTTGCATGAAAGCAAAGGGAAAAATATGGACTTACTGGTGTTTATAGGTGATTATGCTACGATTTTACTGGCCCGGCTCACTTGACATCTAATTAGGCTGTATGTGGCCCCTGAACTAAAATGAGTTTGACACCCCTGCTCTAGAGCGTTCTCAAAACACTCAATTTACATGAAGTCTGTTTCAGTGTACACGGAAGCACAAAACGGACCCCAAATAAATAGATGAATGTATTCTTAGTAGTGTTTCTGTTTACTTAAATGTTTACGCTGAGACTTAATCCGAAGCAGCGCACGTGTACATGTCATGGAATTGTTCGCGTCGAGCCTAACCACCTTGTTCCTCACAGGAGGAGAAAAGGATGGAGGAAGCGACGTTGTCGTTTGCCAGGTGTTAACTCCGTGTTAAAAAGCTTACCTGAAGACGAAAAGGAGGAGAGCGATGATCGTAAGTTTCACAGACTATTCTGAAAGTGGTTCATGATGACGTAATAGCTCTTATTGACTCTTATGAACATTCATTCGGCTTTGGAGTTATTCGCCATCACTGAGAAGTCCTTGTCTTGCGAAGTCTTTCCTGGTGACTTATCAGTTCCTGTTCCAAGCTGAACTTTGTGATAATTCTGTGGGTTTTTTTTTTGTTTGTTTGTTTGTTTGTTTTTTACCTGAACAGCTTTGATTTCATCATCTGAAGACGGCGACGAAGACAATTCAGACCCGGAGACTATAAAAAGCGAGAGCGAGTCGTCTGAGGATTTAGATGAAATGGTACACGGCTGTTGTTGAATTATTTTCATGTTTCATGTATATATAGCTTTTGGCAAGTTGTCATCTTTGTTAGAGGGCGTAACGTTGCATTACACCCCCTCCCCCAAAAGTCATGTACAGTGGATATAAAAAGTCTACATTACATTTATGGCATTTGGCAGCTGTCCTTATCCAGAGCGACTTACATTTATCTCAGTTATAGAACTGAGCTATTGAGGATTAAGGGCCCAACAGTGGTAGCTTGGCAGTGCTGGGGATTGAACTCCTGACCTTCAGATGAAACCAAGATGAACCACGCCAGATTTTTTCCCCCACGAACTTTTTAGGGATATAAAAGAAAAAGAGCAAACTTGATAAGAGAACTTTTTTAGAAAAACGTTAATAAAAGAGAAAGGAGGGGGGGTGACAACCTGGTTGCATAGTCATGCATACCGTTTTATAACGGGCCATGTGACTGTGCTCAGAATTTACCAATCCTGTTCAAAAGTAATTATCTTACACCTGTCATCACTGAAGTGACTCTGATTAACACCACAATAAAGACCAGCTGTTTCTGTAGGAGTTTCTTGACCTCATCTTGGTTTCACCTGACTGCTGAAGCCATGGTCCGCAAAGAGGTACGGGATCTCGTTGTCGAAAGGTATCGATCAGGAGAGGGGTACAAAAGAATTTCCAAAACATTAGATGTACCGTGGAACACTGTGAAGGCCATCATCAAAAAGTGGAGAAAATGGGGCACCACAGTGACGTTACCAAGAACAGGACGTCCCTCCAAATTAGACGAAAGGGCAAAAGAAAAACTTACCAGGGAGGCTTCTGAGAGACCTACAGCAACATTAAAGGAGCTACAGGAATGTCAGGCAAGTACTTGTCGCTCCCTGCATGTGAAAGCAAGCTCTCGTGTTCTTCAAATATCTGGGCTATGGGAGAAGATGGCTAGACGGAAGCCCTTTCTCATTTAAAAAAAAAACCCCAAAACTACATTTTGCCAAAGCGTGTGACCGAATGTGTTGTGGTACGATGATACAGTGGTAGAAAATTTGGGGCATAATTCTAAAAGATTAGTTTGGTACAAAAACAAGACAAGAGCACCATACTCACTGTGAAGCATGGTGGTGGCAGTACCACGCTCTGGGGCTGCTTGTCTTCAGCCGGGACTGGGGCTTTATTCAAGATGCTCATAGTCAGCATAGTCGGGGATAGCTCCAAATACTAATCACATTTTTTACAAAACCTGCAGACCTCTGTTGAAGCTGAAGAACAATTTCAACCTTCGCCTAAAGCATTTTATTTGCTTTTCGTTTGAAATTTGATTGTTGCTATATCCCATCAAAGGTGGCAAAAAGATCTGGTGTGGTTTATCTTGGTTTCATTTTTTTACATGACACAAACCTGCAGTTTTGACAGGGGTGTGTAGACTTTTCATATCTGCTGTACAATGTTTGACCCCTTGCCACAATGATACAGGAGACACCGTACAAAGTATAAACTTTCTGCCCTTTTAAAAATACTATACTAAAGCAGACACCCAGTGGAAAACTCAAGAAAGTAGCAAGAAAATGACCCATTGGACCTGTGTAATTGTGAGACTCTTGTGAGCCAATCGAAAACGAGGGCGGAGCTGTGCTCTCTTCGGTCAGTTATAATCGTTAAGTAGCGGTCACAGCAAACGTTTTCGTTTTTTGTTTTTAAGCCTAACAAATGAGCTAGCTCGTGTTACTTCATCTGTTGCACGTATAATAAGCTTTAATAACCAGTTTCGACATGAACTGAATACGTATGGAATACAACACAACTTTTGCTGAAAAGTATCCACAACAAGATGACCAGATGTGATGACACTACCACCCCATAGGTGATGATTTGGGTTTATTTTCATTCCCCAGAAAACTTTATTCTGCTTATACCATGGCAATTCACCAGTAACTGTACATTCCTCCTGTAATAAAGAATGGAAATGTTGCATTACAACAGCTGTATAACTTATTAAACTACGCGTTTTACTTTTTTTTTTTTTTTTTTTTTTTAATCTGTCTCAAAGCCAATACAACAAACTATAGAGCTGAGATGGTCTTCTGTCCGTAGTGGAAAATGTACCGGTGCAGCTTTCCTTTTGAGTGTTACAAAGCACAGAAAATGAGATCCCTTAGCGAAATGGTAAATAAATGTTAAATATGCGTTTAGTTACGGAAGCCTTCACCGTAGAAAATGAGGTGTTACTGTAGCAATAAGACGCAAGAATTACTGCATTAACGTGATTCGAATTACAGCCGAGCTGCTGTTAGAAAAACCTTCTGACCAATCAGAATCGATCATTCGAGTGCCGTGGTTTAACATAATAACGGAAGGAGTTAAAGCAACTTTCAATAAGGTTATTAAAGCAATGAATTTAAAGCATTATAGGCAGCTGTATCGTGGCTGTTTGTTAGGACTTTTTGTTAATGATTTATTTTTATTCGTTAATAAAACATTTTCTCAACATTCCCACCAGCACAGCACATTCATCGCTCATTTGATGAGGTTGTCTGTCTTTTTTGTTTGTTTGTTTGTTTGTTTGTTTGTTTACAGAAAGAAGAGCAGGAGGCCCACACAAAAAGGGAGAGCGAGGAGAAGAACATCACGATCAACATCGACATCCCTGATGTGCTGAAGAAGAAGCTGGAGGATGACTGCTACTACATCAACAAGAGAAAAAAGGTTATTCCCAGCATGCGTCCTGTTGCACGTTAAGATCTTCCAGACAGAACAGCGTTTAGTGTTCCTGTTACCGTAGTGACCGAGCGTGCGAGTCCAGTCAGAGCCGATAGCAAACGTTAGCTCGGCGTGCCAGCCGAGTGGCTCATCACACCAAACACGTTAGTGTTTTATCAAGCTGTAAATGATCTCGCTGGCCTCTGATACTGTGTTCGCATTTAACAGAATTTAAAATGGTTTTTTACGGAGTATTCACAGGGTGAAGGGAAATCGCCATGGGTCTGTTAAAGTGATCCAACCCAGGCAAGGAAGTGCTGCTGGTGTTGATCATGTGACTCTTCTCTACTCTCTGTCTGTAGCTGGTGAAGCTGCCGTGCCAGATGAACATCGTGAACATCCTCGAGTCGTACGTGAAACACTTCACCATAAACGCCGCTTTTTCTGCCAACGAGCGCTTTCGGCATCCTCAGAGCTCCACGCAGTCCAACATGAGCCCACACTATGTACCACCTGAGAAAAAGTAAGTAAAGCTAGTGCACCGTTTCGCTTTAGCCCACAGACTGTTTACACTGAAAGGGATTCCTGAGCAGAGGACAATGCGCTGTGTACATCATTTAGTCTGAAGTTTCCAGAAGTGTCCTTGACTTTCCTCATACCGTCGATGTTGTAATAGTACAGACTGTATATGGATTGTATATTAGGGATCAGGTACAGACATTACACAGTACATGACAATACATTAAAAAAAAACAACAAAAGTAAAACAAAAAACTGATCAATAAAGCTAAAAACATAACACGTAAAAAAAAAGAAGAAGCCAAGTCAGAGAACAACACAGTAAGGGTATTTTCAGACCTGTAGATCTGCGCTGTGTTCCGAAACGGGGACTTAAACGGTCGCAGTGTTGTGCTTTCTCCTCGGCTCGGTCCGCTTTCACAGAGTAAACGGTCCTCTCATCGGTCAGAGCCTGTTTATGTTCCGGGGTTCTGTATATCGGTCATCCATCAAGATGGATATGCAGCAGCTCCGCCATCACCTTTCAGGTGCCATGTTATATACGTAGCTGTTTCTGAATTTAAAAACATCTGCAAACGTTCGAAAATCAAAGCGCATTACAAACGGAGTTATCGACTTCAGAAAGAAGGGACCGATCCTGAACAGCTGAAATGATTCGTCCGTGATTCCAGACTCTACTTCCTGAACTCGCCTAAGCAGGTTTGAAACAAAAAACCCCGCCTCCGGTCTTCATCGGCTGCTCGCGAACAACGTGACCTTTGACCCCGCCTTTTGCTGTTGTTCTATCTGAAGCAAAGGCACAGCCCTCTTCCGGAAAGGGGGCGGAGAACAGCAGCTCGTTTGCATTTGAAGGGGCGTTTTCAGCGCGGTATATTAAATGATCTGTAGGGTGTTTTGAGCTGAAATCATCAGGCACATTCTGGGAACACCTGAGACTTATTACATCTTGTAAAAAGGGGCGTAATAGGTCTCCTTTAAGCTGTAGCTATTATTTCAAATAGTTTTATCCAGTTTGTTTAATGTTTCGGGTTTAAAACGACGCTTTAGCGGTGCAAGGGTTTTTAAGGAGGAGGAAGCGATCTCTATACGTTTCTAAACAGTTTCCCGTGCGTTCTGCGCCCACAGCGAGGAGCTCTGTAAGGAAATGGTGGACGGCTTGAGGATCACCTTCGACTTCACCTTACCCATGATCCTCCTGTATCCCAACGAGCAGGCCCAGTTCAAGAAGGTCAGCTCGTCCAAGTTCTTCCAGCCGATCGGAGACGGTGCGGGATGCTCTACTAGGTAGGGTTGTCACGGTAGCAAAATTCCAGTAGTCGGTACCAATACCAGTACGATTCCACGGTACTCGGTACCAGTGCGAAACACAAAAACATGCTAATTGAACGACATGTTATTTTAAGAAAAAATAAATAAATGCCGTTCTGTATACTTGAAGTATATCATTATTAAAGCTTCTAGAGTTCTCCAGACAAGCGGAGAAATGTTTCTGACTGACTGATATTAAAGACGTACAGCGTGCTAGCCACACGTTTATTTCCGAACACGTACATCTCTGGTGTATCGGTCATCAAAAAGCATCTGGTGTGTACAATTATTAAACCCCGTCGTGTCCCACCATTTGTTTTGCCCCAATAAAAGTTAAAGCGTTAAATGGTTAATAAGGACCCCTGACCGTGTTAGGGTTAAACGCACGTATGCTAGCCAGTAAGTAAGCAAGAACGAGGATGTTTTCTTGCAGTGATGCACGCCAATTAAACTATTCTACAACATTCATAATGCAACCGCTACCATCATTTTAAACTCACCTGCTTGAGTAAATACTGCGGGTAAGCAGCTGCTCTTCTGAAAGCACGGTTAGTCTAGCCGCACTGAAATATTAGGGGCGAGGCTTTTAGACACTTGGCGGTAATTGCATGTACTTCGTATACTATATTGTAGGGAAATGTGCGATTTTGGACGTAGCCATGGCGACCGGCGGAGCTGCTGATGCTTTGGCTCCAATGTCTTCTTGTTGCACGCATGAAAAGTCCCCGACTGATTTCTTGTCAGGCAGCGCGTCAGTACCGGGTTGACCCGATATTTATGAAAATTTGGCACCATCAACTTTTTCTTTTTACGACCGACCTGGTACCGGAGTACTGGTACTTTGGACAACCCTATTTCTAGGTGGTGTGGAAATCTGAAACAAGACCATACGTTTTGTTGTTTGGGGGAGGGTCCGTATACGTCGCCCGTCATGGTTAGCCGGATAGATTTTCACGAACAAAAGACAAACGTGGAGACGTCAGTGTCCGTCCGTGTCGTCGTCCCCCGCCCCGATACTTTGAAAACTCTAAAACGATGTAATTCCAAGCTCCAAGGCAAGGCGAACGCAGCATATAAACCACCTACTGCAAGTTCTTTGTTGGTTCCTGCGAAATCCCAGTCGTGACGCAGAGCTCTAGTTCTCAGTGTCTTGTACATCCTAGAAGTGCTGATAAGTTTGTGAACCCCTTTTCTACATACCAGGCGAAAGCCTCCGTGACACTGAAAACTCTTCCAAAGCTTTCCGGAATGTTCATATTTAATCATCTGAGTACAGGAAACGAGTACGTATCGATGTTCTAATTGGTGGTCATGTGTCAGGTCTCTCGGTGAGCGCTCCCCGAGTCCAGGCCTGAACCCGTCCACTCCTCAGTCTACAGACGGCCACTCGGCTCACAACGAGACCTCCATCTCGCCCGTTATCACAGCAACAACGCCGAAACGCCGCCGCTGCACCAATCCCGATTCGGACAGCACGCACTCTCTGAGACGCTCCACGCGCAACACCTCCGGGGGAGAGAAGAGCACCGAGGGGGGAGGAGGCAGCAGTAACACCTCCCCTCAACCCAAACGCAGGCTTGCTGAAGTCCCGACTCCGCTGCCCAAATTCTTCCTCAACCTGGAGAAGCGTGAGTGAACCGTCATCCTTCCATCTACTGCCAGATTTGGACGTTTAAACCATAGCGATATGGAATGTCTCGCTTGTCTCATGGTTGTTAAATGTAACAATAACTAGATAAAAACTACACGGCATTCTTTACTCAGTAAAAAAAAAATAATACAAATAATCAACTTCAGCTCATTGATTATTTTCCTATAACAAAATGCCACATTGTGTGTGATGCATTATTTAAAATATAGTTAAGAAACAAAAATCTGGTTTAAAAAAAAATGGTGTTGAATCTTTTCACTAGAGAAGTATAAAAGCCCTGTGAAGGGAATGAAATTGTTACTCCGTTCTTATATCAATAATTAGCCAACCTTTCATTAGAATACATTAGATTATGTTGCCTTCAAGTATCACTCTTTAAGTATAAATAATTCCATGACAGCTGTGATATATCCACCAGATGGTGCTGTTTGTCACCAGATGTCTAGATCTTAAATTGGTTGTTTGCAGGAAAACATCGAGAGGCTTTTCGTGATATTTAAAAAAATAAATAAATAAAATAAATCTACTTTTGTTTACAGGAACACCAGTCCACAGTGGCTCGTCCTCGCCGCTACCCCTCACACCGAGTAAAGATGGCAGTGGCGTGTTTTCGGGGCTCGAGAGTCGCCGGAACAACGAACTGAACGAGGTGAGGTTTGAAATCGAACCGCCGAGCCGAAGTTTCTGTTTTAAGACCCGAACCGACGTGTGAGAATTCAGGTTTATTTTCATTTGTTTGGTTTTTGTTCATGTTGTTTTCGGCTACGTCCACGTTAATCCGGATAGATCTGGGAAAACACCATTTTTCGTTTTTAAAACGCCCTCTCCGTCTACGCCGGAGTTTTCAAACATTTCCCAAAAACCGCTCGTCCACGCTGAAATCAGGCCCTACTGACTGGATTCCGCGGAGCGTTTTATTTATTTATATTAAAGCGAATGTTGCGGCCGAAAATGCATAATTTTGCTGCTGCTTTTCCGCCCAAAATTTGCGCTGCAGCTTGCCGAGTTTATTGTGCTTTTTTTGCGCGGTAAACTACTCGAGTTACACTAAATATAATTTTCCACTGTCTTTCGTGCTGACACGTCACGTGACGCAAATTTCTCGGCCCGAGATTCCGCTGTAATTTTTGAACGTCGTGGCGTTCGCTTGACTTTGTGTTCATTTCTGCGAGTGCAAAATCCAGGAGGGACCGACTGAAACGTCTGAAAACCCTTACATCCGTATATATGCGAAGAACAGAATTTCTCTGTGCATACGTGTATGTGATAAATAAAGACTCGTTATACTGCCCATACATAACAGCGCTAGAAGCTTTGGTCCGTGTCATTATTATTTACTTATGTTCGGATGCATCTTTTAGCTTTAACAACACTATCAAACTGGATAGCAGGCACGACAACTGCAGTACAACATCGTCCGCCATCTTTTCTGTTTCGAGTCGAATGCGTCACGTGACTAAGAAAAACACGACAGGAAAACCGCGTTTTCAAATTGATCCGCTCGGGTGAGCGTTTTGGGAAAAGCTCCATTTTTCTCTGGACAGAAACGCGGTCTCGGTGTGGACTGAATGCCAAAGCGCAGGGAAGAAGGGTTTTCAGGTTTATCCGAGTTAATGTGGGCGTAGCCTTAGTTTTGTTTAGTTTTGTTTGTTTTGTGTATTCCCGCTTTTGAATACGGCTTCGTTCCTCGTGGTTGCCTTAACACTAGTGCGGAACGATTTATTTCCTCATCACGATCTTTATTTTAATTCTGCGAAACCGCGCACTGCTGTTTATTCTGTATCGGAATGTAACTCGAACACCGGATCCAAGGCTGTTCGTACGGAGAAATCGGGTCTGTTTGGTCAAGTGTAAAAGCTATTTTCAAGCTTTAGAGCCATCCGAGAACCGGCATTGTGCGCCAGCTGGGGGGGGGATAAACGA
This sequence comes from Ameiurus melas, assembly GCA_012411365.1. Lineage (NCBI taxonomy): Eukaryota > Metazoa > Chordata > Actinopteri > Siluriformes > Ictaluridae > Ameiurus > Ameiurus melas. Next base: position 9,304,478 of record CM022772.1, on the reverse strand, counting down.
TATGGGGTGAGTGAACCCCAGTGCAAACTGTGAGGCATTCCAGTGACTGGTTCAGCCGCTCACGTTAATTATAAAGTTGAGGAAAAGCCTGATATTGAGGCAGAATGCCTAGAGTACCTACAGTAAGCAATTTCTTCGTTGGTGGAAGAAAATTTATTCCCCAAGGGGCAATGAAGAAATTCCTCATGGAACTCAGAATGTATTCTGGGTACTGATTGATGGTGCTACACACACACACACGCACACACACACGCACAGAGCAACAGCTAAACAATTTTGAAAGTGCTATTCGTTGGATGTTCTATAAGAAATACTACACAGTCAGAACTATAGTATGTCTTGTGGTGGTGTTGCAGGATACACTTTATTTTTTCCTGGTTGCCTCCCCCAGTCCAGGCTGATTGGCGTGTCTAAGGTGTCCATAGTGTATGCACGGGTGTGTGAGTGTGTATGTGATTGTGCCCTGCGATGGACTGGCACCCTGTCCAGGGTGTACCCCACCTTGTCCCCGATGATCCCTGGGATAGGCTCCAGGTTCCCCGTGACCCTGAAAAGGAGTAAGCGGTAGAAGATGGATGGATATATGTGTGTGTGTGTGTGTGTGTGTATACGTGTATAATCTGCTGCGAACACTAGGTTCATTGTGCAGTCGCCTTCAAACGTCTCTTCTGATATGAAAGAATTCCAAGCAAACCGGCATCACGCAGCCACTAGATGGCTCTAGTCCTCAATTTCTCGAAATCGCTCGCACGTGGGAGGCCGTTATACTTGGCAACCATGGGTTGGGGGGGTGTAAACTTTTGCGCTCAAAAGACCGTCACCTCTAAAGGTATGGGCCTGTAGAGATGAATCAGAGAATGTTCTGAGATGAATTGCATCTGCTGTGTGATAACTCACTGTGGCGTGCCAAATATCCTGTATCCTGCAAGCGGTGGGAAAATCTACGGAAAACATCTGCATCGAGAAGGCGTTCCGCGGAACAGCACGGCCATCCAAGCCCTGACGTCAAACAAGTGATGTCATGCTTACTCACTGCTCCCAGGACAGGACATTGTGAATATTTTTCATTCCAGTGTCTTGTTCTGGCTCCAAAAAACCGCAGAGTCATGTCGTTTAAAAGTACTCGTCGTGAGCCGAAGCATGTATACGCGTGGAGAGCAAATTAAATTGCAACCTTGAAGGTTCTGAAGCTTGTGACCAGCGAAGTGTCCCATAGGTATCAGATGCTCTGTAGCGTGCTGCAGAAATGACATATTTTTTGACGTAGGCCAACCAGGAAGTTGGCGTCACCCCGGTTCCCTCAACAAAAACGCCAGCAGGCTCTATGACCAAGAAAAGTTTATTATTCTTACACGTTTTTTTCATCAAGATGATCTTCACAAATGAACACATTTCATGGATTTTGAAGCCAGAAGACGTTCCCCAGAAGTGAAGAGCTAAAGTTAGGGTATAAACGAACTATGCGACGGTCGCACATCACTGTCGCTACGCTTTATAGCACTATAATTAGGAAAATACTATGCATTGTTAAATATATGTTGGAAAGTTTGAGTTAGAATAGTTTGCAAGCGCGCGAGTGTAAACACAAGAAGGCTGTAGTAGATGAGGTTTCCTGTTCGGCGTGCTGACGTTTAATGTCCCCGACGACCTCTGCAGTCCCGTTTAGCCACTTGTTAACAACCGTCTTTTTCAAGACATTACATTATATTGCATTACAGCATTTGGCAGACGCCCTTATCTAGAGCGACTTGTAATTATCTCATTGGGTAAAGGGCCTTGCTCAAGGGCCCAACACTGGCAGCTTGGCAGTTTGACCTTCTGATCAGTAATCCAGGGCTTTTAACCACTGAACCACCCCTACACCCTTAAACCGCCACTGCCCCCACACCCCTGAACCGCCACTGCCCCCACACCCCTGATCCACCACTGCCCCCCCACCCCTGAACCACCACTGCCCCCACACCCCTAAACCGCCGCTGCCCCACACCCCTGAACCCGCTGCCCCACACCCCTGAACCGCCGCGCCCCTTAAACCACCACTGCCCCCACACCCCGAACCGCCACTGCCCCCACACCCCTGATCCACCACTGCCCCCACACCTCGAACCGCCACTGCCCCCACACCCTTAAACCGCCACTGCCCCACACTCTTAAACCACCACTGCCCCCACACCCCTGAACCGCCGCGCCCCACACCCTTAAACCGTCACTGCCCCACACTCTTAAACCGCCACTGCCCCCACACCCTTAAACCGCCACTGCCCCACACCCCTGAACCGCCACTGCCACCACTGCCCCACACCCCTGAACCGCTGCTGCCCCACACTCTTAAACCACCACTGCCCCCACACCCCCTGAACCGCCACTGCCCCCCACACCCCTGATCCACCACTGCCCCCACACCCTTAAACCACCACTGCCCCCACACCCCTGAACCGCCGACTCATTTCGACAGCACTCCCTTTACAGACATGCAGTCACACACTCGTAGTATATACGGAATTTTAAATCCTTCACGTACATAGAAATTTGAAGCTTCATGCCACGGAAATTTGGAGACTAGAAAGTTCTTGAAGCACTTTGGACTTCAGATCATGGTTGTCTTCAAACGTCCTACGTTTAAATGAGAGGAAGATTGAGATTACTATAATGAGCTGCATCCACTGCGGCAAATTCACTACATAACTTGGTTCAGTATTAAACTGTGCATTTACAAATCCGGGCTTTTCACTGGATGGAGATCTCAAACATGGCAAGCAGATTAATGCGGTTGTTCAAGATCAAGCTTTTTTTTTTTTCATCTTGGGCTTTTAACCAAGGTCAAGTCCTTTTCAAACTTTTAACGATGTTCAGAAAGTGACTCGAGCTTTTCTCTCTTCGTCCGGATTATTGCAACTCTCTCTCTCTCGACTGCAATCCCTTTAAAACTCTCAGGTCATGTGAGCAAGCTGTGCTGCCCTATGGGTATGGGTTTATATTGGTTAGATTGATTTGATATATCTATTTGTTAGTTTAGGTTTGGTATTTATTGTTGTAAAGCACTTTGGTCGACTTGTGTTGTTTTAATAGTGCAGTATAAATCAATTCGACACCGACATTTGCAAACGTGTAAATATTTTAATCAGGATGCGCATTGATCGTGACTGGAACAAAAAAGTTAGGGGTTTTAAAAAAGTTTAAAAGAACTGTGGGGTTGAGTAATGGGTACAAAAAGCATGAAGCCATTGAATCCATGCACTGAGCGGAAAAAAGTGCCATTATTTGATATCTAATTTATTATGTAAGGAATAACACATTAAAATAATAATAATTATTATTAAGAGCATGATTTCAAGGAAAGGCCGCAAACTTCAGAGGAGCGTAGATTTTTCCAACTTTCCGCTGATTTGGACCAGGACGTGGCGTCATCTCAACGCACACACCGCTAAAGCCCTCTTCGATTCCTGTGCGTCACTCACGAGTACAGCTAAAAGGTCTCGTTTACCGACAAACACCGCCGCGATACAATTTCCCTCGATTGCAATTTTGCCGATTTCACGTTTTCTGCCACCAAAAAAATTACGCCGCAAAAATTTAGAACAATGCCGCAGCAAGATCAAGCGTTTTTTTTATCCGCAACAATCACAAAAAAATCAAAACCAAACCCTGAGCGAAATCCTGTATGGACTGATATACCGCATAAATGATATACCGCAATTTTTTAGATGTTGAATAACAGGTTTTTCTTTTTTCTTTTTATAGTCAAATTTAATTGTATAGTCGTGTGTGAATTAGTAAAAATGTCTTCCCTCACCAGCAAAACAATACAGCTTGTCTTGTCCACTCTCCATCCTGCAGACTTTCCCCGTGTGTGAAAACGCAAACAGAAAGGAAATTAAAGGAACGTCTGACCGTTCCAGACACTGGAGACTCTTTCAAGCATGCTGAAGAACCGTGTCCTCACAGAAAACAAGCAGTTGCAGTATGCCTCAGTCAGTACGTTTACATGGACGACAATAATCTGATATTAACCAGATTAAGACGATACTCTGATTAAGAAACTAGCATGTAAACAGCGATTATTGATGACCTTAATCAGGCTAAATGGAATTAAGACATGTGGAGTATTCCTGTTTTAGTCACATTATCAGCGTGTATTACAGACATGTCCACACTTTAATCACACTATTAACGTCGTGTGAGAGTTTTCACCACATTTTGTGACAGGACACGTACACACACGGCAGTGTGTTTACGGCACACTGTTTGACGGCAAACAAGAGAGCACGGCTGTGTCCGAAATCAGGTACTTACCTAGTGTATAGCAGGTGAAATACCTGTATTTCGTTAAGTATGTGGTTTGGGACGCAGCCCATGGCGTCAAGCAGTCGGAGGAAATTCTGGAGGGACGGCGTGGCGTGGGGACGTAATGACGTGTGCCGTTAAACGATCTGTGTTCTATAACATGTAAAACAGGAACATGAAAGGAGTATTCTAAAATAAACTCATGTAAACACCTTAATCGGAATATTGTCTTATTCAGAATAAGGTCAATAATTAGATTACTGCTGTCCATGTAATCGTACTCCCTGTGAATCATGTGTATTTTGTCCGGATGATGATTTTGATGGTTACTATTATTGTTATTTATTTTTAAAACAGAGGGCTGTGTTTAGGGTACGTGATGATCAGCCGGAGCATATTTGTACGACGCCACGTTCAGAGGCGTGTATTAATCGGTTCGTTATCTGAGAGACCGAACGTCGTCCTGTTCCCACTGCAGGTGCTGAGCTGGCGTCTGACGCCTGATAATTACCCCCTGAGCGACCAGCCTCCACCTCCGTCCTACCTGTACGGCTCACAGCATCTCCTCCGCCTGTTCGGTGAGTATTTCGAATCGGAGCAGAGAGGATTCTTTTAGTCGGCTTGCTCCATGGAATAAATGACTTGATCATTTCTATAAATCGCTAGTTTTATCTTTGTCCGTTTGCTTCTCCGTTCAAAAGCATATATGAAATCACTCTTAAGAGGCTGCCGTCTGTTATCGAAATGTAATGCCGGAGCGTTTTTATTCCCAGAGGGAGGCAGCAGGTCGGACTTGGTTACCACCGTTATCAGCACTATAGGAAATATACCTGTATGTATATAAAATTAGCATCAGCTCTTCCGTCAACTTGGACTCTTCTGTGCACTTTGCTTAATGTACTTCACCTTGTGTCTGGCGTATCCGTAAGATAAGAGTCCAAGCCTTTATAAGTGCAACACTGGGGATATATAGCGTGCATTAGAAGTTCTAAAGTGTTAAAGCTAGCGCGTCCGGTGTTACGCCCTCGAATTTCATCGTCTAGACAAGAACGAGGCCAGCATTCATTTGAAGTGAAGAATTAAAGCGTAAATGCCGTACACTTCAAATCGAGCGTCGCTCATATTAGAAAGCGATGTATTGCCGTTCTTAACGTTGAAACATTTGCTTTGTTCTACAGTGAAGCTTCCAGAGATCCTTGGGAAGATGCATATGCCTGAGAAGAACCTGAGGGCCTTGGTGAAGCACCTGGAGCTTTTTCTCAGGTACCGAAAGGTTGAATCTGAACACAACACGTTAAGATTCTGGACTAGTGGTCATCTGGTGCACTGCACTTGAAGTGATTGAAGCGATTTGGTGACTACCAGAAGGAGGTTGGGGGAGGGGTTATTGGTACCACATACTCACTCGTACTCATGATGCACATGCTGCTGCTACAGGCTTGAAGTGTTTACCAAAAATATAACGGCTCCGGTGTCTTTTCCGTAGTGTTTTGTTACACCAAACGTGAAAAAAGAAAGGCTGATTGTGACTCTAGTATACAGCGACTACGTGTACACGCGCGTCAAATTCCATTTAAGGGCTGTGTTCGGGCTGCAGCCATACGGCCCCGGCTCCAAAATGGTTGATAGATTTGCGTGCATCCAAGGTCAAAAATGTTCATAATTTAAATTGCAGTGTTACAAACGACTCGTTTAATGATTCGTTCTAAAGGATTCATTCTAAACTCCTTCTTTCAGAGAGCATACTCTGCCCTGATTGGTCAGATGTCCCAGTCTGTTGTGATTGGTCTACCACTGTCAGCGCGTTTCAAAAAGGAAACGCCCACTACCGTAACGAGTTTTAGCTCCGTCAGTTCGCGAGCAGCCGATGAAGACCACAGGCGGTGTTTTTTGTTACAAACCTACGTAGGTTAGTGCAGGAAGTAAGTCTGGAATTCTGTAGGTTAATACAGGAAGTAAGTCCGGAATTACATAGATTAAGTACAGGAAGTAAGTCTGGAATTATGTAGGTTAGTATAGGAAGTAAGTCTGGAATTCTGTAGGTTAATACAGGAAGTAAGTCCGGAATTACATAGATTAAGTACAGGAAGTAAGTCTGGAATTCTGTAGGTTAGTACAGGAAGTAAGTCCGGAATTACATAGATTAAGTACAGGAAGTGAGTCTGGATTTCTGTATGTTAGTACAGTAGGTTAGTATGTCTGGAATCACTACCGACCTGTTTCAGCTGTTCAGAATCGTTTCTTTCTTTTGGGAGTCGATAACGATGTTTGTCGTGCGCTTTGATTTTCGACGCTTTGCGGACGGTTTTGCATTCACAAACAGCTGTATAACACACTACATGAAAGATAATATTTGGAAAAACCATAATAGGTGCGCTTTAAGAATTCGGGGAAACCCCCGAATCGATATCTTTTCATTAAATTGAAGATCGATTAAAATCGGAGAATGGATCATTTATTTATTTAATTTTTTTTACCCAGCCCTAACAGTAAATAGTCTATTCCTGTGTGGAATGGAATATGATAGTG